>LXKZ01000554.1:0-61469 GCA_001856765.1 Endoconidiophora polonica
TCCTCAATAGTGTAGTGGTGATCATACCTGCTTGTCACGCAGGTGACCTGGGTTCGATTCCCAGTTGGGGAGCATTACCTCTTATGGTCCTTTTATGCGTTATGGCTGAATATAACCTTAACTGCGTTTCTGCTTTTGTAACCCTGTTATTTTGTCTGTCTATTAGTTGAATCTGATCAAGGGTCTATTCAATTCCCATTGTGTAAATCAGTTATTGCTTAGTTTGGGCCAACGCAACGTGTTCGCTCAGACTTTGTGAATTGAGATTATATAACTCATCAGCATCAGTTCAGGGCAAGGCAAAAAAAACTGGACAAAAACTTCATCTGCAGCTGAGAAGCCAAGATAAATCTCAGCTTCTATTTCTTTTTTTGGTTTGATGTGTGCTCGATTTAGGCTCATTTTTCTATTTGTTCATATTCAACCAAGAATCACACATGTTGCCTTTGGGTTCTCGAATCGCAAGCTTTTTGCTGGTCTCAAGTGCCATTACTGGCTCGTTAGCTTCTAGCGAAAATGCGAGCTCTATCTCTAGCCAGATCGATGCGCTGAACAATCAAAGCCTGTTCTGGGGTCCTTACAAGCCGAATCTGTACTTTGGTGCCCGGCCAAGAGCGCCCAAGAGTCTTTGGACTGGGTTGCAGTGGGTTAACGCCAATGAGTACAAGTCCCTTAACCAAGGTATGCCCGATCTATGTGTATCGCCTAGCTCAACATAGGATGAGCACTATCCCAATGAAGCTAACGATGCGTCTTTTCTAGGCTTCCGCTATACTTGCGAGCAACACGATAGTATCTCTGGCTACGGCTGGGAAGAGTATGATGTCCGCAACGGTGGATCGCAGATCATCCATGACGACGCTAATAACATTGACATTACTACCACCTTTGTCAAAGTTCCCGGCGGTAAGCACGGTGGCAGCTGGGCTGTCAGAGTTAAAGGTGTCCCCTATACAGAAGCTCGCCCAGATCTTGTTACCATCTTGAGCTTCTACATCGCTCAGGAAGACGATGGCGTGCTGGAGGTCGGCAGCTTTGAAGCTCCACAAGGGTTTAGCGAGGATGTCACTATCATCGGTAACTCGCCTAGTCTTGGCAACTACAAGTTGAGCATTACTGAGGGAAAGGGCAAACGGCCTACTTCTACTCATCCATTGTCGCAACTCCGCCATGCTGATAAGACTGTTGTGCGGTCCCTTAATGTTCCCGAGGAGTTCATCTGGCAGGGTCGCCAGGTGACGTACAAACAGATCAGCGATGCTGTCAAGTACGTTACTGACACTTATGACATTGAGACCGAAGCTCCTCCTCCCTTCTTGACGTACATGATGGAAAATGACCCTGGCGCTGGCAATGTGCAAATAGTGCAGAAGGTTTTCCATGGCGAGTTTGAGTTTGACTTTATCCTCAACTCCGAGGGAGCTGAAGTTATAACTAGCAAGGTTATTGATGAAAAAACCGAGGAAAACTCGGCTGCATACACCCATCGCTATAATGAGCTCTTCACTCCCCAGGCTCCCTTTGATGATGACAAGTTTGTCGAGTTTGGTAAAAGTATGCTGTCCAACCTGATGGGTGGTGTTGGTTACTTCTACGGCGACCAAGTTATTGACCGCTCTTACTCCCTTGATTATCTCGAAGAATCCGAAGACTTTTGGGTCGAGTCTGCTGCTGCCCGCGAGAGGCACGCTGAAAAACTGGAGGGTCCTTACGAGTTATTCACAAGCATTCCATCGAGACCTTTCTTCCCCCGTGGCTTTCTATGGGACGAGGGCTTCCACCTCATCCCTATCGCCGATTGGGATATGGATTTGACTCTGAACATAGTGCGTAGTTGGTTCAAGACTATCGACAAGGACGGCTGGATTCCACGTGAGCAGATTCTGGGTGCTGAGCCTCGCAGCAAGGTCCCTGCCGAGTTCCAGGTTCAATACCCTCACTACGCCAATCCTCCGACTCTATTTCTGATTGTTGAAACTTTTATGAACCGTCTCCGTGCTGGTGGTATCAAGGAGAACACCACGCCTATCACGAGTGAAACACCTCTCCGCAGTGCCTATCTTGATTACCCCCAGGCTGGACTAGAGTTTGTCAAGGAAGTGTACCCTCTCCTGCGCCGTCAGTATGAATGGTTCCGCCGTACCCAAAAAGGCGACCTCAAAACGTATGATCGTGAAGCCGCCAATGATGTCGAGGGTTACCGCTGGCGTGGTCGCACTGAGACTCACTGCCTAACCAGTGGCCTCGATGACTACCCACGTGCTCAGCCTCCCCACCCTGGTGAGCTGCACGTTGATTTGATGGCCTGGGTTGGCCTTATGGCCAAGTCTCTGAACAGCATCGCTGACTCTCTCGGACTCGAGGAAGACGCTGAATTGTTCGCGGGCCAGCTGTCGGATATCCAGAAGAATCTGAACTCTCTGCATTGGTCCAAGAAGGCCGGCTGCTACTGCGATGCTAGTGTTGATGATTACGAGGAGCACTATCTACTGTGCCACAAAGGCTACATCTCTCTATTCCCCTTCCTGGTTGGTCTGGTTGATGCGCAAGACCCCAAGATTGATCGTCTTCTTGACATGATTGAGGATCCCGAGGAGCTGTGGTCGGAGCATGGCCTACGTTCTTTGAGCATTAGTGACGAGTTCTACGGTACGGAAGAGAACTACTGGCGTAGCCCCGTTTGGATTAACATTAACTACATGGCCATTTCTCGCCTGTATGATGTCGCCAGTGTGAGCGGACCGAACCAGAAGCGCGCTGCAGAAATCTATACGAAGCTTCGCAAGGTCATTGTCAACACCGTATACGAGTCGTGGAAGGAGACAGGCTTTGCCTGGGAACAGTACAACCCAGAGACTGGCAAGGGTCAGAGAACCCAGCATTTTACGGGGTGGACTAGCTTAGTCGTCAAGATCATGGCGATGGGCGAGCCTACTGTTGCTGGGGCTGGTAAGGCTGCTCACGATGAGCTCTAAAGGGACTATATATCCAGGACATCAACAGGATTCCCGTTGTGTAAAAATGCATGCAGCAGAAGAGAAGGAGGGAGAGTCAAGACAGCCATGATTTGTCTGGTGATACAGTACCAACGATTTGACGCGAACATTAAACGTTAAACATAGCAGATACGATTCTATCACGACATGATTGAAAATTTGCGGACATGATTTTAAGAGTTTGGCGTGATGCATAAAGTACCATGGTTAGATTATGGCTAAGCTAGGTAGACAAACTCTCTATGCTTGCCTTGACCTTTTAAGTACTTGTCATCAAACGTAAGTAGCTTGAAAATACAGTACTTAGCATAAGGACATTCAAAGCAGGATATTCTCGATAGGAATACATCTCTACAATCAAAGGGTACTTGCATAAATTATGCAAGGGGCTATACTTGGAAGAGTGGTTTAGAACGATAAGATCATGGCAGCTACGGTGATGTAACTGTGACCTGTCGGCGACAAGAAGCATTATCAACGTGTATGATCTATGAGTGTATTCCCTACTTATATGGCTAGCTGTGGTCACCGCTGATAAGTGTTGATTTCAGTTATAAGGAAAGTTATTGATGATCTTATTATTGTTTATACTATGACTTCACCGCATTAGGCAGTACATATGAGAATTGAATATACATGTACCTGCGGCATGTAAGACGGAAGCTCCGAAGAATCAGAGCGAAGCTTCATAACGCTTACTAAGTATAAGCCTCTTTTTATTCTATCAACTAGAAAGTCGTAGGTGACAAGCACGGAGGGAAGGGGATATAGGCTTCCACACATAGGTGACTGTAGTTTGTCAGTCATGCTGCAAAAGTACAGGCGTTATAGGAAAAAACACTATGCTATCATAGAAATGTCAAGTATTACAAGCTTTTGAAACAGTACATATCTACAAGACACTTTTGCAAGTTTTCCGGTGGCAGAAGGATCTATCTAGTCCGCCCAGAAAAGTACTCTGCTCTGCGTTTGGAGACATCTGATATGGACGAAGATGACTCCGAGGCCTCTTCTTTTAAATAGAGTCCCCTTTTCAAATCTGCAAGTAATTTATAAAGAATATGTAAGGCCTAGAAAAGGACAGAAAACAAATAGAAATCTGTTAGAAGCATATTACGAGGATGATAAAATATTACCGATGCTACATTTTTGAGGCTTAGATGTCAACGATCAGTGGGCTAGCTTTGAAGGTCAGGAAGCTTGTTACTATATACTAGTTGTCTGTTTTTGGCATTTTCTTAGCCCTTAGAATCTCACTTCAAAAGATCTAAAACAAATTATTCAACTAAGAAATTAAAGCCCTTTTTACAAGGCTTGTACCACTGACGTACCCAGCTAAGTCCATGCATGATGCCAGACTCACTCAAGTGAAAAGAAGGCCTTGTCCATACCGGTGTCAGACTGACTGTGTTCAGACTACACTGCATATATAATGTACACTATTGCTCTAGTACATTTTTTCAATTCATCACTCGATTAATATTAACTATGACGAGATCTAGTACATCTTGTAGCCCTGTTGCTCCACTCTATGTAGGTGCTATAGACCTTATGTATTAGTTATACAATCTTAATGATTATTGCTTCTTTCAGTACCTTGGTGGTCAGCAAGCAGTAATCTTTATTTAGCTCGCCGACTGGATAGCGCACCTTTTACGAGCAATCTAGAACAGGGAAAACAGCGGCGGGTGCCTATTTATTCCCAAAAAAAGAAATGAGCCGAATGACTTACATGCTATTTCAAACACTGATAAGGTATTTTGGCCTATACTAATAGAGGCCGCAGCAGCTTAGCCATAGTTTTCTCCCTCCCTTACACGAATATCACCGCTTCTAGCCAATAAGAATCGCCAACATACCAAGACAGCTTCTTGACTCGCTTGCTGTCAACTAGGCTGTTTTGGTAAGAAGAATAAGACGGCCAACACCCATATAATCGCCGACATTCTCTTTTCTTCTCTTGATCTCACATACATGCTTATTTTATTCAATCGCCGAAGTCTACATGGAGTAGTCATCTGAGACATTAGACCTGCGTCAACGTGAGTAAAACATACAAGATGTTTCCCGCCGGTGGTTTTATGACTTCAGAGAGACGAAGCGAGATATAATGCTTTGCAAGGCAGTTCATTCTTGCTCTTTGCTCTCTTTGCTTGGGTAATAGAAAGCCTCTCAAAAATCAAGGCACAAAGGTATCATATACAGGCCCCAAATTCGTTCCGCATCTACTGATGCTACCCTAATATCACCCTTCGTAATGAACAAGGGGAGGATGAGCGCCAGATGCGGCTGTTATACGCTGCATCATTGGCTCATGATCCATAAACGCTTGTTTTCAGTGTGGCTTACCAGAGAGGCTCGGATGGGGACATCTTAGAAGCCTAGCTGCCTGTTGGTGTAAGTCAACAAAATGGAACTTATGCTACACAGCTGTCGTGATGTCGATATGCCTCCGAAGACTATGCGTTTCTTATGATATAAAGACTTCGACATATCCTCCGAGATGGGTTGGTTTGGTTCTTGGTCTTCATTCACTACTTGTTCATCTTCTCACTGGCTTCAACGACATCTCTACGCTCCATTCACTACTAATATCTACTCTACCATCACTACTACTTATTTCTTACCTCCTTTATATATATATATATATATATATATATATCCGCAATGGCTTACTCTATTGATACTTCTGCTGGCTGGGTGTCCTTTGGCCGCGCCGGCTACAACCGGAACGATGATCAGCCTTCCAAGCCTGTCAACATGGGCCGTGCCGGCTACAATCGCACTGGAGGCGAGATCTGTATTCCAGAGACCGAAGGTATCGACAAGAACATGTGCGGCATCAACTTTGGCCGCGCTGGTTACAACCGCCAATATCGCTCTAACGGCCTAAACCCGCATGACGACATGTAAAGGTTTCACCCTCTACAATATACCTTGCTCTACATTGACAATCGTATCTGATATGTCCGAATAGGACGCAACCTGTCTATATCTTTGCGTCTTACTATTACTCTCGTCACTGGGGTTTTCATTTGTCGTCATTTGCTTTATTCATTACATAAGTCATGATGCGGTGGTATTTGAGGACTGAGGGGGTCTTATTTCCACAGAATCTCAGTGGGCTACATCATAGTTCTGGGCGGTTGGTTTTATCGCCGAGTTTCCTTCGTCCTGTTAGTGTATTTGTCTTATTTTGGCAGCATTAGCTATAGCTAATTCTAGGGGGGGTGGAGCTTTTCTAGAGTTGAATGTCAACTTGATTCGTATTGCATTTTGGGGGTTAACTTGACACTTGCAGGTTCGATATCACTATATACTTTTGTTGTATTTCTTTAGACTACTTTTTTTTTCTATTATTATTCCTTTATATTATGCAATATTTCTATTTTTCAGACATGCTATATAAGAGGCCCTGTGATCCTGATTTCATGGTTTATAAGGTTGAAACGTGATACTTGCGATGCTTATGCGTCTACTTACCAACACAGAACCTACCAAATTTGGCTGGTCAGCAATTAGTGTTATAGTGTATTTGGTGGGTCATAGTAATAACTTACTTTTCAAATATGACGCCAAGAACATCTTCCACGTCGGGAGTATCTCCTCGGCCCGTGATTTTTGAAAGACAATTGGCAGCGAATCGCAGATACTCCGCGCCAATGACAATATCAGGTTCACTGTCTTCTTCGCCTGGATTATCCGATAGGACAAGGAAGTTTTCGAGATGAAGCCTGCATTCCCGTAGAAGCTGCTCTTGTCTTCTTGTCACTCCGAGAAGCTCTTGTTGTTCTTTTGGTATGGACGTCATACCGTCGAATAAGGAATGCAGACGATCGGTCAGTTTCTGGATGTGTCCAGCATCCTCAGCAACGTCCATTCCCATATCCTCAGCTATAGCATCTGCACATGAAACACTTATGAGCTCAGCATCTAGCAGCTCCGGTATGGGTCTGAGAACGTTTCGTTTGAATTCTGCTAGTATATCTTGATATGTGGCAGGGTCTATGCTGTCGGTCTTATTGATAACAATCATCTGAGACTTGGCTGATGCTGCCAGCTTCAGCGTTTCAGTGTCATAGCAGATAGTAAAACCGCTCTTGGTATTATCGCTAGGCTCAACAGCAGCGAGTACAACTACTAGATCCGATGCCTCAGCCTTTTCACGGGCTCTACGGATTCCTTCCATTTCAACTGCACCAATGATATTGTCAGTATCAGTTGCAGTGCCTCTGAATCCAGCTGTGTCTGCAAAATAACAGAGATATCCGCGAATGTCAAGGCTAACTTCGACGATATCTCGCGTAGTACCAGCTTCGGATGATACAATAGATGCCTCTCTTCCTACAATGAGATTCATCAATGAACTCTTACCCACATTTGGTGGCCCGACAAGGGCAATTCGAATGCCAGAACGCAGGAGCTCACTGCGTTTACTTGCCCGTTCATATTGCCGAATGGAGGATAATAACTCGCGGATATGTTTAGATACTCCTTCTAAAAGCTTTGTGGACGATTCATCAAAATGCTGGTCTTCGGAAAAATCAATAAGAGCCTCAAGTTCACCTCGCGCCTCTAACAGATATTGCCGCCATTTCTCATAACGACGGCCAAGATCGCCGCCAGAGCCTCGAACTGCGGCTCGTCGCTGCTGCTCAGTCTCGGCAGAAAGAGTCTCACTAAGCGCCTCAACCTGACCCAAGTCTAAACGTCCATTCATAAAAGCGCGCTTTGTGAATTCGCCAGGTTCTGCATAGCGGATTTTACGCGATGTGTATGCCAGAACTTCTGTAGAGTCATTAGTGAGCTTAGGAGACATAGACATACAGCGAGGTATAGCGGTCAAGACAGCCTTTACAGTAGCGCTTCCACCATGGATATGTAGCTCGACCACATCTTCGCCGGTGACCGTTTTTGGTTGAGGAAAATACAGCACAATAGCGTCTGAATCAAGAATCTCAGTGACATGGTCTGGTCTCGGGTCGTATAGTGTGCGCAGCGTGGCATAGCGAGCTTTTGGGACAGGTTTCATTGGGCACAGGGCCTTACAGACGTCTAGAGATGCCGGTCCGGATATGCGAACAATGGCTATTCCAGCACGACCAGTGGCTGTAGAGATTGCATATATTGTGTCTTCGTGGCCAGACATAAAGCTAGAACCGGAACTCCGCATGTCCGGTGCCTTATGAAACTGACGTGCCTGCAATCTAGGCTGAGAATGGTTCTGGGCTACCATATTATGGCGATAGGCATATCTTAGGGACACCACATAACGAAAAATAGGCCGCATCTGTGCCCTGAAAAGCGCTGTGAGTGGCTTCATAATGTGTTATAAACAAGATATGAGTAGTATTACATATCTAAAACTAAGCGGTGCTTACTTGCAAATCAAATGAGGTTTACTGGGGATGTTGCAGTTCTTTGAAGTTCACTTGTCGGATGGGAGCTTTTTAGTTTGTCGCTCCCGTCCCACCGTCTAAAGTGGGGCCGCTCTCATAGACTGGAAAAAAAAGTGAAACTTGGCGCTTGATACCGCTCACTGCGCCGGCTAAATTCTGGGGCTATATCTACAAATCAGAATTCTGCCGTTTTATAGCAAAGGCGGTGTCTCAAAAAATTCAGATTTTCTGAAGAGCTAAGAGAAAGCAAGGTGCCCAAGAGAGAGTATTCTCAACTCTGCTAATATTGCTGCATGTAGTAGCGGTTCTTTTCTTTGCAACGACCTTTCTTTCCGAATTCCTCTATTCATACATCATACCAAAAGTTTCTTTTTCTTTTTCTTTTACAAAAGCATAGCAGGCTTCTAGCTGCTTTAATTTAGTCACAATGGCCTCCGATGAAATCATCTGGCAGATCATAAACCAGCAGTTCTGCGCCTTCAAGTTAAAGTATGTCCGGCATCATACATAATCTTCGCCACTAGTGTAACAAAAGCTTTTCTGTGCAGCATAACATATCATGTCGTTTGACCATCAACTAACCATTGTGCTCTTTGTCCTTTATATTAGAACCGACAAGAACCAGACTTTCTGCCGCAGTACCGACAATGTCACTGGTCTCTGCAACCGCCAGTCCTGTCCGCTGGCTAACTCCAGATATGCCACCGTCCGCCAACATCCTGAGAAGGATACTCTCTATCTATACATGAAGACGGTAGAGCGTGCGGCTTACCCCAACCGTCTCTGGGAAAAGATCAAGCTATCCAACAACTACGAAAAGGCTCTTCAACAACTTGACGAACGCTTGATATACTGGCCCAAGTTCCTCATTCACAAGTGCAAGCAGCGTCTCACGCGACTTAAGCAAGTCCAGATCCGCAGCCGCCGCATTGCCGCCGAGGAAGAGCGCCTCGGTGAAAAGCTGGTTCCTAAGCTAGCGCCCAAGGTGCGCCATCGTGAAACCGCCCGTGAGAAGAAGGCCGAGGCCGCAGCTAAGCTTGAGCGCTCCATTGAGCGTGAGCTGCTGCAGCGCTTGCGTACCGGTGCCTATGGTGACCAGCCCCTCAACGTCAGCGAGGCTATCTGGAAAAAGGTGCTCAAGGCCATGGAGAAGGAGGGTCAGGCGCATCGCGACGAAGACATGGATGAGGGTGTCGACGAGGACGAGAGCGAAAAGAATTTCGAGGAGGAAAACGCCGAGGAGGACATGGAACAGCAAGTCGAGTACGTCGAGGACATGGAAGAAAGTGACGACGATGGTGGTCTAGATGATCTGGAAGACTGGCTGGAATCTGGTAACGAAGAGGAGGATGACGAAGAAGAGAGTGATGAAGAGTCTGACGACGATAGTGGCAAGACTAGTGCTAAGCGGAAGCGTGGCCGTGCTCTCAAGCTGAACAAGGACCGCATGAAACAGCGCCGTCTAGAGCAAGAGAAGCGGCCGAAGCTTACGGAGGAAATCGCCTGGTAGGGGCAGTTCTTCAGGTAGTAACTTATCCCTTTATCAACTAACTTTACGTCATGCGTTCTTCGTTCACAATTGCATATTTGTTGTTTTCTTACAGCGTAGTTTGTTGCAGCTATTGTTAATGTTGTTTTTGCTATCATATTATCATCATGGCGAATCAGCAGGAAAAAGTAAATGTTAAATCCCTTTCATCATAAGCCTCAGTTCTTGTTAACTGGGACATTCGCAACTAGACCATAAAATATCATGTCAATCCTTAACGGTCAAAGAACTAGTAGCATACTTATCTAACTTTCAGGTCTGTTCATGCTAGGGTCCGAGCTTGAAGTCTCAACTTGCGAGCCAACTCAGCTAGTATGGCTTTCGTGCTTAAAGCTATGATAGGGTCCCCTCTACTAAATATCGCCGCCCCTAGTACGCTATAAATCTAAATCAATCCCCTCCCTGGCAAGATTTAGAGCACATGGGAGCTTCTATAGCAGACCAAAGAGGAAGCGAGCTTCTGTGAGTAAAGACGCTTCCCGAAACACCACCACATGAACCTGTAACCAGTCTCCTGTTTTTTTTTTTTTTTCTTTTACGCTGCTGCTCTTTCTGCACTTAGTTCTGGGAACGTCTCCTTTTTGCCTCCTGCAACAACGCAAATCATCATCGTCACTTTGATCGCAGCCTCTCTAATTACCCTTTTCCTCTCAATCTTCCCTCATCACGTTGACGCATTTACTACAATTCTTGTCCGCACCACTGCTTAGTTTATTCGGCAGGCCTTTACCTCAGCAGCCATCTTAAAGGTTGGAGTTGCTGGCTAGTCTCTTTCTACGACAAGCAATTGATCTCATCCTGGGCTTCGGCCCGCGACGAACTTCTAAATATCGACAGCGTAATACTTCGATCTGCTTACCCTAAAGCAATATTGCCTTGGCTCTCGTCCGGATTACACGCTTCCCTATTGTCACACACTTCGACGCCATTCCCTCCATCATCTCACCGACTCATCCATCAACATGGCGTCGTGGTACAACAACCTCATCAGCAAGACTAGCAGTGGTATCCGTGGCTTTTTGCAAGCAGAAGCTGATGGTGACACTGAAGACGATACTCATGTTTGCCGTGTCCTCCGTTCATACTACACTGAGAAAGCACGTCCGTTTCCTGGTTGGTTGCCACCCGACCCGCGTGCCCCTCCTCCTGTTGTCGCGCCTGCCTACGGCAACCCGGCTGTAGGCGCTCGTTATGGCGGTCTTAGTGCCGGCCAGAATAACCCTGCGTCAACAGGCGGCCTGTCGTCTCTATGGGATACGCCGAGTAACGGTGCGGCACAGCCGCAGCAACCGCAGAGCTTGCGGCAAGGCGGTGGCCGTCCTGCGTTTGGCGCACAGAACAACGCACGCAACTCGCCTTTCCAGATGCAACAACCACAGCAGGACAACCGACCTCCACCGCAAAGCACAGGAAGTTTCTCGCGTGAAGGCGCTGCCTCTGCGGCAAGCGGCGGTAGCTCGGCTCAGGATCGCTTGAAGCAGAGACTTTGGGGTGGCGGTGCGCGCACGGCTAGTCCACAGTCTACGAGCTCAAATGGAGGAGGCCCATTCCAACCGCCATTACAGAAACAGGCGCCACTGCAAACAGCAAGCAACAGTTCATTCAGCGCATACAATACCCCCGGGGGGGGAGGTGGAGGGGGTAGCTACCAACACCAACAACAGCAGGACTACAGCCAGAGCTCTAGGCGGCCAGTTGGCCTGCCCGCAGGGCCTCGAGGCGGAGGGCTTCCCAGCGGGCCCCGTATGCGTGGTTGAGACTAGCCGCATCTGTGACCTGGTATTACACACTGACTGTATATCTCGCCTTCTTATTCTCTATCAATCCCCAGCTTATCGTATCACTTACAATCAGAGTACTATGAAATGGTGCTCTGAAGGGTCATATTTGTGAATAGCCAGCCAGCGGAATCAAGGGCAATCATAGTATCACTACCAGCAGCAGAATAGCTGGTGTTGTTGTTGTCGTTTCTTTCTTAACTCGTTTTCTTTCTTGTGCATAGCAACTTCCATCTTAGTAGTCCTCGCAGGCTAATACCAGCGAGCTTTGTTAATACACATGATACCATGTTTTTGTCTTTTGCTTAACGTCCCCAAAACTTACTAGTCATAATAACGCTTGGTTGGTCACAAGAGCAAGCATTGTTTCCACTACAGTAGTAACATCCCAGCTCGCTTGTCATTTACCCTAATATAACCCTAAAGTATACCACCTTAAGCAGTGCATACATTGAATTTCCAAGAGGCCTAGTAAGAGCCAAGGGTACCGGTACTGATGACTTAATTGTCATGGAGGGGCTTGCAACCAAATAACCCATGTCATATAGTGTGTTGTAAATGGCTGTCGACTATATATATAGCTTAGCAATCATGTGCCGTTAATGAACATGAGTTTGAGTTGCCGTGAGTGATTGTTTGCTTGTTACTTGTGATCTCTTTCCCCTCATACATGTGCGATTTTGCCGCTTACCATTTCATCGACCACAGTATCCGATCAAAAAAAATCCAAACACGAGTTGAATTTCGCCTTACCGCTTTGCTCTTTCATTTATGGTGGCCTGACATGGCTTAGTGGGAGGCCCTGAGGTTTCCAAATTTTAGCCCCGATAGCATTCAATTCTGCCGCCTACATTAAGACCAGTATATACGGCACGCATATTCTTACCTTTGTTTGTTTCTGACATTTTTTCCCACTTTGTCTTTCTTTTATTTTCGTCACCATAATTCACTATACGGCACATCACAGGCACACTACAATCCAATCACGATGGTGTCTGATAACGCCCAACCGCCGTCACCTTCAGCTAGTTTCTACGCGATGAGCGACGTAGAAGAAGGATACGATACTATCACTCATACATCGACTGGACGAGGTGTCAAGCTGTTGTATTCTAAAAGCAAGGTGGGTTCTAACGGCACAAACTGCCCCCCCCCCTCTTCTACTTTGCTTCAGGGCGCAGCGCAGAGACTTGATGCGCAGCGCTACCTGGGCTAGTATGACATCATAGTGTCCCAGGCGCAAAACTCGACTATCATAACCACTAACCAAAATTTGTGCTTAGGTTTACATCCATCCAACACCCATTGCCAAAGACAACATATCCGGATATATCGCCCTTCTGCAGCAAAAGGGCTCTTCTGTCCTTGTTCCGACTCAGCTTGAAGATGCTAGATCTAGTGATTCTGGTACCGCCGCAACCCTCGTCGGACCGGCGTCATCAGACATGCTACTTGCGTGGTTGCCTGACACTTCACTTGGCGATAACGAAGGAGTCTACGTCAAAGTCGACATGAACGAGGACGACAGCCCGCCAAAGCAAACAGTTCTTGTACCGCCACCGCCGACTGTTACCGATAGCCAGCATGTCGCCGGACAATCTGCCTTTGCGATTCCACTGAGCGCAGTATACTCCTTGACGATCAGACCGCCTAGTCTAGGCTGGTGGTACGGTTCTATTATTATCAACTCTCGGGCCGGCGATAGCTTCCCTCCACTCTTCTTTCACGATAATGAATGTCAAAGTACGACTTTGCAGAAGAAGCGCCGCACCAAGAATGACTTCGATGTCTTTGGCAAGAATGGCCAGATGTTCTGGGGTGGAGATGAGATCATGCGTTGGCTAAAGCAGTATGTCCGTGTAGAACGGTCTGGCGCTGAGCCGAATATGTACCTCATCAATGCTTCGGATGAGGACATTAAGAACTTTGGCAAAACCGTCGCTGCCAAGAAGGAAGCTGCCGATAAAGCAAAGGCGGGCGCAGTTGGTAGCGAAATAGATCCCGTGTTCAAGTTTGTTAAGGATACCGGCTGGAATATCATGGCACGCTTCAGCAAAGTCACCACATTCACTCGTCGTGCTGCGCAAGAGGTACTTGATAACCCCCGCATGCCACCTCAGATGCGTCGCCTAGTACAAAACCCCGATGTCCAAACGTTGCAGGAGGAGTACGATAGTGCGCGCATATACTTGGCTCGCTGGGCCATGGGAGTAGCTGAACAAAGTGAAAAAGACCGTAGTCGCCGAGTCTGGACTGCTAAAGATGTCCAAGATCTCGAGAAAACGGAATTGGGCGACTTTGAACTTCTCAATGGGGCAACGTCCATGACTCTTCAAGAACGCAGACAACCAGTAACGTTCGAGGAGTGGGACGCATTTTTCGATCCAGTCACAGGCAGCCTTTTTAAAACTATCGACGAAGTCAAAGAGCGTATCTTCCACGGAGGTCTAGACCTCGATGATGGCGTTCGCAAAGAGGCATGGCCTTTTCTAATGGGTGTGTACTCCTGGTACAGCACAAACGAGGAGCGCAAGGCCCAGTTAGCATCTCTTAGAGACGAATACTACAAACTAAAGCAAAGATGGTGGGAGAGACTCGAGGGTCTAGGCGGTGAAAGTGAATCTGGGGAATGGTGGAGAGAACAAAGAAATCGCATTGGTAAGTGGTTTCATTCGACATGATGCCTCTAATCTCATAAAGTACTAATAACTCACAGAAAAGGACGTTCACCGCACAGACCGCAACATTGCCATGTTCTCGGGCGACGATATCCCCCACCCTGACCCCAAGTCTCCATTTGCGGAGGTAGGCACTAACGTACATCTGGAGCAGCTAAAGGAACTTCTACTCACTTACAACGAGTACAACAAGGATCTTGGTTATGTCCAGGGTATGTCTGATCTTCTTGCCCCCGTATACGCAGTGGTGCAAGACGACGCGCTCGCTTTCTGGTGCTTTCAACGCTTCATGGACCGTATGGAACGAAATTTCCTAAAGGACCAATCTGGCATGCGTTCTCAGCTACTGACCCTAGACCATCTCGTACACTTCATGGACCCCAAGCTGTATGAGCATCTTCAATCTGCAGACAGTACCAACTTTTTCTTCTTTTTCCGCATGCTTCTAGTTTGGTATAAGCGAGAATTTGAATGGCAAGACGTTTTACATCTGTGGGAGGCCCTTTGGACGGACTTCCTCAGCAACAGTTTTCATCTGTTTGTAGCTCTAGCTATACTCGAGAAGCACCGTGATGTAATTATCAACCACCTTAAGTCATTTGACGAAGTCTTAAAATACGGTGGGTCTTTTCTTCTATATCGTTGCATCATTATAACAGAAGCTAACAGTATATTTATAGTCAACGAACTGTCTTGTACTATGGATCTTGAATCTACCCTGATCCGCGCTGAATCTTTATTTCGCAAGTTCCAACGCATGGTTGAGGCCGTTGATAAGAAACATAACTTCCCTGCCGCTCCATCCAACAGCAATAGCAAAACTGCCAAGGATGAGGAGCAGATCGTTACACCTGAGTTGCGGAAAGTGCTCAGCCGGAATGCGGAGGTTCTCTATGTCCCATCAAGCAAGCGCAAGGCGTTGAACGATTGACTATCACGATTTATCGAAGGGCAGCACTCCATTTGGTCATTTGAGTAAACTTGCAGGGCGCTACAGTCTGGGTTCCAGAGTTGTCGCCCATTATCATCACGATAAATTTATCTATTTTCACAACGGCGGCCATGTGTAGGAATTATGCCCTTTAGCTAAGCTATCATATGTACTATTAGGGTTTTGGTAACCATGAATAAACCAATACATCCTCTCTGCTATTGGTAACAGCTGTACACATTCAGCAGGATCTATGGATGTAGGAAAATGTTAAACCTTGAAATGCACTGGGTATCTAAATATCTAGTGTGTCTCCTTTGATAGTGCAACTATAGATGTCGGTTTTGTGGAAATCACGTAAATGTTGGCTTCGGATTTTTCTCCTCCCTTTTCGTTCTAAAATTTAGTTTCTAGGAGCTATGACAATGATTCTCATTGTCTTTTTTTTTCTTTTAAGTAAGATGTATCTCGAGCCTCACTATATCGCGAACCTGTAGTTTCGCCAAGATTTTAGGGTTACAGCAGCAAAAACAAGGCGGCTTTATTACTTATTCGATTAAGGGACCTGCAGCTGAGCCTGAGTCCGAGTCTGTGAAACGTTCCTTATTCTTCATCCTCCATGCAACTACAGATTTATCAATAAATTGAACGTGATTGATATAAGTGTGCAGATGGACGGGCATCTGATGCAGCCGACTGGAATGGCGCCAATACTGGTTGTCCTTTCATCATTATCAATGCTAACTAGCACGACAAGAATTACCGACTGACTACTACATAGGAGCACATTGACTCCAATGCGTATCAAAGAAGATCGGCATGTTCCCCGGCTTACAAATATATATTCTTATCAAGTTCTACAACTATGAAGATACCTGTCTTATATATATCCACCTAGTTGCAGGTTGTGTATAGAACCAGGAAGGGGCCTCGACGGGCAGAGCAAAGCAGTACGTAGAAAGGGTGGAAACATTGATTGTACAGGGAATGTCTAAGCGCTGCGACGTCTAGAGTAAGAGTTGAACGGCGGTTTTGCGATGCAACTTCTGCGAGTAAGCTTAGCAAGCCGCAGCTATGCATGGCCTGGCCCTTGACCTTTTGTTTTAAGTTTAGTGCTGCAAGCGCACAGGCACGGCTTGTAGTCTGAACAGCCCGAGAGCGGTACAGACAGAGTGTTATCCGACACAAGCGCAAACAATAGACGGGCATTCAAAGGCCCCTCAGACGCAAGGTCAAGGTTTTCTAAGGAGCGTTTGAGCAGCGTGAGATCGCTTATACCCCAGAGAGAAATAGAAAAATATTGAGGGCGGAGACGGGATCTTTTGGGAACCATACATATTCGTTTTCTCTCTATTTTTTTCTCTGTCTCTATATTTTATTACTTGGTCTTTCTAGAAGCCTGGGATGTTTCTAAAAATTCCTGGCTGGCGGTTTCTAGTGGGCAGGCGAAGAGAGTTTCGTTTGTGTGGTCCACGCGCACTAGTGGAATAGCCGGTCTTGCCCAGGCTGGCTTAGTGTATTGAAGGGAAAGCCAGATGTTTATTGGCCTTGGCTTACGTTTGGCCTGTTGTTTGGGGTGAGAATGGATATATAAGCACTAGGCCTGACTTAAGTTCTCCGTTTTGCTGAAGAGTTTTTGGCTTCTCTTCTTCTCCTGTTCTAAACACTTGGGTAGTCAATGTATATGCTTATTATCTTCATCTTATCTTTATCTGTCTAATTAACTCTTCTACTCGTATTTTAACGGTTTTTTAACGAATACCTCGACATTGTCCCACTTTAGAGTCTCCGTGGCTACTTTCAACGCCCTCCAATCCAACCCTCTTTTACCTCCAACATAACCAGCCAAAGAATCACATCACTTACTTTTTCTGTCCATCATGGCTGATACTCATATCCTCACTCTTTCATGCCCCGATAAGCCGGGAATTGTACACGCAGTCACTAGCATCTTTGCTAACAATAAGCTCAACATTCTCAAACTGCAGCAGTTCTCTGACCCGACATCGCAACGGTTCTTCATGCGCGTGCAATTTGGCCCTACACCTACCACCCAGCATCTACGCTCAGAGTTTGACTCGCTGGCCACGGACTACAAGATGGACTACGAGCTGCGGCCTGTGTCCCAGAAGATGCGGGTGCTGATCATGGTGTCCAAGATCGGTCACTGCCTCAACGACCTGCTATTCCGTGTCAAGTCCGGCCAGCTACCCATTGATATACCCGTCATTGTCTCGAACCACACCGAATTTGCGAGCTTATGTGCCCACCACGGTATTGAGTTCCACCATTTGCCTGTCACCCGTGATACTAAGGCGAAACAGGAGCAGCAAATTTTGGACCTCGCTAAGCAGCACGATGTCGAGCTGATCGTGCTGGCTAGATATATGCAGGTGCTATCACCAACGTTGTGTGCTGCCATGAGCGGTCGCATCATCAACATCCATCATTCGTTCCTGCCATCTTTCAAGGGTGCAAAGCCCTACCACCAAGCTTACGAGCGTGGCGTTAAGATCATCGGTGCCACTGCCCACTTTGTGACTGCTGACCTGGACGAGGGCCCAATTATCGAGCAACGAGTGGCCCGCGTCGACCATGCCATGAGTGCTAAAGAACTAGTGGATGAAGGTTCCAATGTCGAAAGCCAGGTCCTAGCTGCCGCTGTGCGGTGGTATGCCGAGCGCAAGGTGTTCCTCAACGGCACCAAGACCATTGTATTCTAATCATTCTACTCAAGAACAGCCGTACTCCTGACTTATCTGAGAAATGGCTGCTTTAGTGAGAGCATATCTAATAGACTAAAGACAGATGGCAGGCAGGACAGGCTTCTGCTTCTGCAAGATAGCAGACAGTCCGTGGGCTAAGATAGTCTGTGAGCCAAATGTGAGTTTGTGAGATTCTGGTTGCAGAGCACCTAGATAGAGTGAGAGGGAAAGTTCAAGCACTCAGGCAATCCGGACACAGAAGAGAAACTCTGCGCCGGGCGCTGATGCTGTGAGCTAGCAAAAAGGTCTAGATTCTCTCCATATACATCATTACATTGTAAATGTACTTCACATGCTCGACATGTATCAATAGATTTGACTTTAGCGCAAAATTATGCAAAGCGCTGTTTGCTACTACTTCCTCTTGTCGCCATTCGTACCCGCCAATACTTTGATATTGTCCACCGCTGTAGATTATAGGTGTGCTATCATGTGAACGTGGATGCCCTTCCTTCTGTAACAGGCCAAGAACACTAACGAAACCTACTATGTATACAGGAGGGTTGAAACATAAACATGCTCATTGGCCGCATTGACAGCAGATCAAAGCACAGCTTTCTTCATCAGACCCAGAAATCTGTGCCATTCTCTGCCTCTTTTTCCGTAGTACTCAACAGAGCGTAACTAGGTCCGCTGTCTCGTTCTTGATTATAGCTACATAATTCATTCAGGTGTGGCTGCCCTAAATTTTACGTAGCGTTACTGAACTTTTTTTATTGCCTCCGACCTCGCAAAATTGTGCAGGGATACGCGCTTATCTTATCAGCGGTGAGGTGGTATATATTTCTACGGGGAGGTCCTATATACACCGAGAAGCTCGCTCACCGCCTTGGCAAAAAAATTCTGGCAGAAGTTTTTTTTTGTCATCTACCAAGCGTCTTGTTTCGTATCTCCACCATAATTTTTCATAATTTTTCCTCGAAGACGATACTAACGCTACCAGGCAATTCCACGCCGCCTTACCTTCAGCCCATTCAATTCCTAACATTTCAAATTTTGATGAAGTTGTGATATTTGATTTTGATCTACTCTTATTTTCCACTCTTCTACATCTGAAAATAAAATTTCGCCAAAATGCATTTGATGTACACTCTAGACACCGAGGGCAAGCGTATATACACGCTGAAGAAGATTGTCGATGGCCATGTCACCAAGTCGGCGCACCCCGCGCGCTTCTCGCCCGATGACAAGTGGTCGCGCCAGCGTGTGACCTTGAAGCGCCGTTTCGGCCTGCTGCTCACTCAGCAGGGTAAGCTCTATCTTTCCTCTAGTCTTGCCAGTTCTAGCTTTCGTCCCAATTGAGGCGAGAAGTCCAATCTCGAAGTTGGCAGTGGCCAAAGCACTCCATCATCAGAGAGCAGACAATCCGCTTCGAAAGCTATGCTACTATAACTGTATACCTCCATGGATACTGAGTTTGACTAACACACACCTTCTTTCTTTATAGACAACAAGAGCAAGTACAGCGTCATTGCTAAATAAACTAATCGGCATCTTTGAAACCGTCCAGGCTTGCTGCCAACCGATTCATTTTCATTTCGAGAAATAACTTTTGATGTTGTCCACCACGATTTCCCTCTATTTTCTAGGCATTATATACCTAAGATGATACGATAGAATTGTGTTGCTTCTATCATCTCTAGAACTGTGGTTACGGGTCATATTTGGTAATCTAATGTGTCTTGTCAATATGATGTGCTACGACCGAGTCCTATTGAGAATGCTCGGTTTTGCATAACTCACATGTTCTCATTGGTCTTTGCACTTGAAGCCAGTCAAGTCATTTCACAGATAACATGCCACTCGGTTTACTTCATTATACCTACCACTTATTGTCTTCATATTTTATTCTCTTGTTATCCTCTTATAATAGAGTTAGCAAGAAGCCTCACCGTCTGAAGTTCGACCTTCTTTACAGAGGGGACATCAAAATACTCAAGAACACACGCTTCGACAGTTTTGTCTTCTTTGTTTCTTATCGCACCTCTCATATTCATATATTGTTGTCCTTTCCTACACGCTTCGTTCTGAATCACCATATCACACAAACCGGAGTTGGAGTTCATTTTTTCGTCCCTTTTTCTCAAGTTGATCTGGGCTTCATCAAGCCTTGGCTAGTTAATAAAACTCAAAAAGTACATCAAAACGAACGAACGTACAAACTACATACAGTGAATGTGACAATAAACATGATCTCAAAGAAGTGAAGATTCGAGTTTATATATAGTTAGTGTAACACCTTAACAGTAACAAGTATATATACAAAAACAAAATTGATCATAGCATAATTCAAATACTTTTGTGTATCCCGAGATAACTGAAATGCAAACATAACAACATCCCAACCAATGAACAACAACCCAATCAATGCCCTGCTACACTCAACAAACCAAGCAGCCCAGTCTATCATCCACCACTTTTCAAATAGCAGTGTCCGTAATAATCGCGTAGTCTCTAGTTTATGTGACCATCGATCACCTTCTTGTATCAGAAATCGTACAGAAGAGACCGACCTTGATGACTGCAACTATCGTGTGATAGATGTTTCCATCATGCAATCAATAAAGACCTCCCAATCGTTTGAATCTTGAAATCATCTACCGCCGCTTCTTGGAGTTGACACTGCGGCCAGCACCAATTCGGATACGATCTGACGAATTCTTACGCTCGCCAGTGAGGATTCCAGGTAAGTAATCCTGATCCATCAGATCGCGCTGTCTGATTCTCGAGCGCTCATCGCTTGCCTTTGTATACTCCCTTTGGTCTTCAGTCAAAATCAAGCTGCGGCCCCAGCCCTTGCGGCCACCGACAGACACATTCTTAGGCATCTTACCGTTAGAACTGCCGTGGATGGGTTTGGGAATACTGTATACATTTCCACGGTTGTTCCACTGGAAGTTCTTCTTAAGGTACACCTTAAAGCTTCCGTCTGAGTTTGTCGCGCAGCTGGTACGGATGAGTGTCGCCTGGCCACAGCGTGGGCAGAACTGCTTGGCCATGTCCTTGGTAGTTGAAAAGCAGCCGTGGCAACGAAGGATAAAGGTCTTGACGGTGGTGATGCGATGCATAGAGCTAGACATAACGTTGAGACCAATTCGTAAAGCAACATTCTGCATAGCATAATCAGTGGTTAATAGAGCCGCCTCCAGAAACTTGACTTCGTTACTAGGAAGGGAGCCCTTCTCCTCATCAATTCGTTTCTTTAAATTAGACGGCGTGATCCAGCCACCCTCGTCATCCGAGGCTTCGCCGTCATCTTGATCCAAGGTCTTGACTTCTTGGTAAAGAGGGGTTGTCATTGTTGTGGTTGTAGCGGTCTCTGTGAGTTTAGGCTCCGAGATTGACAGCTTCTCGAGCTCGCTAACAGTACTTTCATCAATAGTGAGCACATTGACTACAGCAGACTCCTCCTTGTTGTTTTCATTTATAGTCCCCTCAGTATTATCCCTAATGACATCAGACTCGGCCTTCTTGGACTCTGCATCGGATCCAAGTGCAGCAGGAACGCCAATATTGGCTTGGCTAGGATCTTTTCTCAATCTATCGTTGTTTCCATGTCTCTCGCAGTCCAGTTCATATGACAGCGCCAACAACTGGATATCAGGTCTCGACAGAACTTCGAGGTCTCCAGTCTTGCGCGCAAAAGTTGACACGAAGGCCAAACTTTCAGGCTTGGGGCTGCGCAAAATAAGGAAAGGAAGCAGGTTTTGCAGGCGGCTGCGAGTGTGTGCATCGCGAACCTCGTCAATAACGCTAGGGATTGTGTAGATTTTCTCAGCCTTAACCATCAACGTGCTGATGGGAGGGTCATTCTTGATCAACGGACCAGTGTCAATTATTAGCGAATGGATGGTCTTGGGAACGCTAGCAGACGCAGGCGTGGTGGCAACAACACCAGAAATGGGTGTAGAAGCCATAGTCGATAAGAATTAAAAAAGAGAAGGTATGTAGTGGCTGAGCGTAAGCTGGTATTTGGATCAGATTCTGTTGTCGTGAGAGGCAATGAAACGAGAAATCCAGGCAGTCTATGATATATGTAGCCACGACAGAGCTAGTGGCGATGAGAATGATAACGCGAGTATGAAATCGCTCGTTCTCAGGATTGAAGATAGTGGTTTTCAACAAGTTTGAGGAGAAGTGTCGTATAATTATCGTGCAGTTCCAGGAGGGGCAGAGTAAATTCTGTCGTGCTAAGCAGTACAAACAACGTCAGGCTAACGAAAGTGGCGTTGAATATCGGTCGATTGAGATTGTTTATGGAAAATTAACAACAAATCTTTCAAGAGGCAAATTAATAGATCTCCAGGATAATTTAGTTATGTGGTTGCGCATTCAAACCTATATAGCATCCAGTTATATCTTGGTACTATTTTGATGGCATGACGTTAAGTGGGGAAAGCCACCAGTAACAGCTTTTTTAGCGATAAGCACAAAGTTTAAGAACTGGCGATAAGATAAGATAGCTAGACGCTTACTTGCACTGTTACACCAACCCACCCATGTCTTTACAGTCGTTACCCATCAGCAACAAAGGTCTTAAAACATGTTTGTTCTGACAGCGGAAATATACATTTTGCTGATTGCGTTATTGATGAAACACAAATTATTTTAGTTTTACGTTCTATAAGTTAGGTTTGACTAGTTCGCTTTCGGACATATTGCAACGTCAAGGTTGCGACACAATGGAAACGTAACTATAGCTTTCTAAGTACTTGGCATCATTGTATAACTACGGCATTTGTTATTTTGCTGTTATTAGTTAGTTAAGAGCTTTCAATGTGCTTATAGACCTTTATTTTAGCTAGATTTGCTGATAATACAAAACAACACTTGGCGCGGCAAAGATATTATGGCGACTTGTCGCGATCGGCCATAAATCGTACATATTTTTTTTTCCAAATTTCTATGACTTCCCTAGCCTTTCTGACTACGAAGAGCTTAGATCGATCAATAGGTGAAAGTAGCTACTATGGCCCGTTCTAAGTACTTGTCCGTTATCATGATGGTAACTAGACTCCCGACGGACTCGCTGTTTGTGGCGATCAAGAAAGATGCCTAGGACAGACTCAAGGATACAGCTAGGGGATCATGTTGGACAAAGAACCAAAATATTTGTAGCTGCAGGCCAGACAATGGATTAGCTTTTGTTCTTGAAACAACCTACACACTTCCGTACTAGGCTTGACATACCACATGCATATGTCGTGACTTCTGGCCTAGAATATATATATATATATACTTTGGGCTTGTACATTTATGCAGATATGATATTTAGTATACAATAGCCCATTATTAGAAGCAAATGCTTTTAAATGCTATAAGTTGAACAGGGAGTAAATGGAGCCAAGTTCCTTGTGTTGCTTTCCAGAGGCTTTGATCGTTGATGTAGACCTATTGGCACATTACAGTAACAGGAAATAATTAGTATCTTATAAATAGGGCACACGCTAGTTCTCTTAGATAAAAGAAAAAAAATAGCATCCTATCTTGTAGATTAACACTTCTAGATATGCTGCCTTTGCCGCCTAGCCATTAACGGCGCAGTTACAATTAAATTTAAACTACGGCTCAAAGAAAATATCCGTGACAGCATGCATAGGCGTAGATCTTTGAAAAAAATTTACCTCAGAGGCTCAACAACGCCAAGTTCAAGCTCATCAAAAGTACTGTTAGTTATATAGTTGTCTGTGCTAATGCTGCTTGTATACAAAAGCAGTGCTATGATCCATGCAAGCATTGTTTTGCCGCCTTTAGTCGCTACTACCGGTGATATGCTAGAGACTATGGCTGAAATCGAATGTTGGCAAACACTAATAACTCGTTTACTAGGTGCATCTTGTCGGAGATGTGAGAAACATTCAGAGCAGGGACACAATAGTAAAAGGTACGCTAGTGACAGCAACTATATATGCTCATAGAGCATATCGGTATGTAATGTTTAGTGCGTAGATAGGCTCCCCATCTTAACAAATGACAGATTGCGACGTAACGTCTGGTAGATAAAGCCTGATATCACTGGAACTTCGACGTAATGAGTTTCGGGAACTTTTGCTTATCATTAACATCAAAGCAGACTTATAACAGTTTTAAAAACATGCCTTTAAGGAGGTAGCATCATGTCACATACAAAGAGTCCATCTTAAAGTGAAATCGAACTTCCGCAAGCAGAACATAGAGAGTTGTAATGCTAAAATGATCGGCCCATCTTATAGATAAAGGAACTCAGGTAGTCTCACTAAGACGATATGCAGATCAGTACACTATAGATAAAACTATACAAACACGAAATTCATCCAAAAAGAGAAAGAGAGAGACAGCAAGAATCATGGCCACCGTGGAGAGATAGAGGATGCAGAAGGACGAGACGAGATATGAAATGTAAAAGGATAGCTAAAAGTACCTCAGATCTGCGAACAGGTCGACGTATACAGTCCGGATACTACCTCTACACTAGGTTTCTTGACAACTATCCTGACAAGAACGCAAACATGAGCTACTGAAAGGGAACATGGAATCTGTGTAAGATACCTAGATAGATGACTTGATAGCACGGTTTGAAAATTCATTAACACGACTTCTTTGCTTGCTAGCCTACAAGGAATAGCACATCATTTTTGGGAGGCACAAGTATATGATATCTCTAAAATAGTTGCACCCCCCGTTACGTCGAAGCTAGGCGTGGGTATGTGGATATCACCTGCTGTGTGCGCCTTGGCTTCCGCCAAGAACGCAAGTACATTCCATAATGAGAAAGTTTATACTCAAATCACAAAGAAAGCCTACAGAGCACCATACAGTAATTTAATATAGTCTCTAGCACGGTTGTATATGCAGAGGAGTGCGCAGAAGTGCCTAAGCTTCAGTGCTGCGTGGGAGTAACCTGCAAAGGGATACAAGCCTGGACACAAGCTGGCTAGTCTGGGATATCATAATATATGAAGAGTTTTAAGAGATAGCATCAGTACTCTATACTAGAACTGTGTCAAGGTCACTAAGATATTAAAAAAACCATTATTAAGTCGCGTCAGGAAAAGAAAAGAAAAGAAAAGAAAAAAGTAGATAATCCATTTTCATGCTCCTATCGGTTGCTGTCAAGTGAAGCTTACAAAGTACGGTGAGCGTGCAGGGCCTTTCTAGTATGCTTTTTTAGCCTAATGGAAACAACGCAGAAGAACGCTGTCCTCAGAGAAGTTCTGAGAGACGAACTAGAAGCCGGCAAGTCCCCTGTAATTCGATCAAATATATATTCCTAGATATAAATTACAATATGGTGTACAAGTAAAGACTTATAGTTGCATACTATACTTAGAGACTGTGATTACTAGGAAGTAGTATTGGGACTGTGCTTATGACGAAAGCTTGAAGGCTACATTAGCCACGGCCAGCTGTTCGCATTCGATTGAACAATCTCTTCCTTTCTATGGATGTACCGTTTCCAAGTACCGGTATGAAGTTACGCACTATACGTAAGTTACCAAGCTTGAGTATCCCTGATTTTGTAAACGCTAAGATTTTAGATGAATGTTGATTCATACCAATAGTTTTAGAGCCTATCAATCTAGCCCAAAGAATCATTCCAAGGGGCGATAAGAACAAAACTGGCCTGGGCTTATATGTCAAAGCTGGCTCTTGAGTACAATCGCCCTACTTACCTTGTCACTTATCAACAGGACTTCTGTCGTAGGAAAAGGCAAGATAGAGCCCCAAACTGAGCCGCTATCTCTGATGACTACCAAGATAGCATCAGTGAAGCTATTAGTGAAAGGAGTTCTTATCAGTCGATTTTTGTAGAACCCGATTCTTTCAAGGACCAAGCATCGTCCTTATCTTTCGTAGCCGGCACACCATCTAGTCGCGACCTCCTCCCCTTCTGGGTCGATTTCTTCGGCGACAGCGACCCCGCAATGTGGCAAGCTCTCTCGGCAGGATCTGCTTCCTCATTGCCACCCGCAGTCCCCTTGGCGAACGTGCCGTCCTAATCGATCTACGCCTCTTCTCGATGCCGGACGTCAAACTAGTCGTTGAATGGGGCCGTGAAATAGGAATCCAGAATAAAGATTGACCGTTCATCTTGGCCCAATCGGGGGGCTATATAGTATAGTGCGGTAAAATACTGCTTTTGGTGTAAGTGCCTGTCATGGATCTTGGGCTTATCAGCGACTGGCCTTATTACACCTACCTATCTCGAGAAACAGGCACTACAATCAGATGCTAAATGTGCGCTGCTGTATCTTCAATAAAAAAAAAGATTAATGATGAAAAAAAATCATGTGCGCTGCTAGTATATGATGTATGTAGGAATATGTAATCGGGGCAACAGAGCAAACACTGACTGACTGATGTTATGTATTATTCTGCCTTTGCGCGGTTCTAGGTCCGCATTAGGCAGACAGAGAAAACACTTAAAGCAGTCTAGAAACTTAATAAGATTAATGATTAAAAAAAACACTTAAAGCAAACGTAAGGAGGGAAGGTGGAAGGAGCAAAATGGTTCCTGGGGTGGCGCCATTTAATTTTGGAAGGTAGTAGTGCTGTTATGCTGAGACGCTGGTGTAATATATCAGAGCCTCTAACACTACAAGTTGGTCTGAAGCAAGCTGTAAGTATATTTTCTGTTAATTTCTTGACACAGGACAGCTGGTACTTTTTACTTTTATTTTTATTCAAGACAAGAGGTATATCTTGTGTTCTTCCGACTGCGGATCAACTTGGAACGGAACAATGAGTAGTTACTATAATTTAGGTGTTATGGCCGTTTGATTACGTAATGCGAAAGAGGCCATCGTCATTGCGCCTCCCTTCGTAGCTGTGGCCAATAGGAGCATGAAAAACAGACACAGTAAAATAAAGTGAATTCGATTGTGTCATGTTATAAGACGCGCAAGAACTTACTTGACCAACTGCTAAAAGCCAGGAGTGCCATTCATATGGCGCATATTATGTCTGAGACTGGGTTGCCTTTTCGTGAAATCGCAATGGGGATCTTATGGGGATCCAGACTCAGTATCAAGGTCTATTTGACTTGACAATATGGAGCGGAGCGCCCAAAGCTCTTTGCGTCTACTGATAGAGCGAGACGACAAAAAAGGTATGAAAGCTCAGGCCTGGTAAGCACTTATGCTAATCGATCGACCGCGTACCATGTCTGGTTGGCCTAAGTTGCCATCACTATTTAGTGTCAAATAGGGTAGAGGGCGTTCTAGTATGTATAGAAGCAACATTTCAAGGGGAGGAGAGAGCTTGACTGCAAGCTTAAATGAATAGTGCACAGTCCGCCAGCTCCTTTCGAACGAAAACTGCTTCTATGCGATCATGCTTGTATGTAGGCTGGCGTCGTGTTTCGTGATTATGAACTCTCTCTATCAACTAATATGGTTGCAAAATTCTCAACAGATTCGCAGTCCCTGCATCTGACTTCGTGAAAGCTGGGGCCACCCATATACGCAATCTGTTTCTAGGGTACTAAACAATTTTAAATAAACTCTGTAGCCATTCGCTCAATAAAAGCTTACATCTTTCTCTATAAGACTATAAGACTATAAGACAGACACCTTAGCAAATGTTCTATTTCAAACGCTCGTGCAGTGCTTGGCGACTTTCTTGGCTATGTCAAGTATCACTACAAACAGATACACTATGCCGCAGGCGGGCAGGTAGGCCAAGACAACACGCGAGCTTGTATCTTCATGATCATTACCCTGCTTATCTCTGATACGAGGAAAGCTTTCAACAACCAAAGATACAGAGAAAAAGAATAGTTATTAGCTAAGCGAATTTCTTCTTTCTCTTTTCCTTTACATGGTACTCCTTATATAATGTTGCACGATGCCAAGCTTAACCAGTAGAAATAAGCATTAAACTCCGTGTGGATGGATGACAGACTGGGTAGGCGTCAAAGGAAAGGACAAAGCTTTGGAGACGCTGGAGCCACCAAATAGTCATCAACATATAGCAACCACCAGAACTTGATCCCAATTACTTGCCCCGTTCCCACTGACGTATCTATTGGCCCGCATCACCAATATTACTGGTATATGTATACAGTAATGGTTTCGTGCCTAAGTTTTCTTAAACATCGATGAGTGGATAGAACCGCATACCGCTTTTTGCTGTCTATTGTCTGCGAGAACCTCGATCTTCATATCATTCTATGAATTCTCCCCATAACTCGGGAACGGAGAAAGGCTAATGATAGCCAGAATATAAACGAAAAAGAAAACATATACATACTCGTCGATCCTGTCAGAAGGGACAAATATAAAATCATGGCGAAAGCAAAGTGTGCTTACCGTGCATCTTCATAGTTTTAGAAACTTGATATTAAAAAAATTAAAAAAAATGTGCTGACAGTCATCGAGACAGGCTCTA
This sequence comes from Endoconidiophora polonica, assembly GCA_001856765.1. Lineage (NCBI taxonomy): Eukaryota > Fungi > Ascomycota > Sordariomycetes > Microascales > Ceratocystidaceae > Endoconidiophora > Endoconidiophora polonica. The sequence goes on from LXKZ01000554.1 coordinate 28,465, forward strand.
CGGCACAGATGCGGCATACAGACTGTCCATCATTGCCCTTTTGCAGCAGCAGTTTCGTGTTTGATATCCCTAGGTGGCTTGGGATATGGTTACTAACCAGAACCAGCTGACGACTGCCAGTGAGATTCTCAGGATGCGCTGCAAGGGTGAAAAAGAGACAATATGAAATCTCGTAAAATACTGTATTTCGATCCAAGATTCTGAATTGACGCTTGGTCCTTTTAACCCCCTGAAGATGTTGGTCTAGAAGACTACAGAAGCGTAGCGACTTAACGAAGAAAGCGAAGCAAACAATAGACAAAGGAGAGAAAAAGAGCCCGGGCTCTGCTTAGTTTCCGTAAACCGCTCTGATAGATGCCTAACTCGTTACTGTCTTGTAGCAAGCTTGAGCATTGACGTTGGAACCGACTGCCCGGCGATCTGTATATAAGCCCTTAAACGTTATGACTAGTTTTGTTCCATAGCGTGGCTTATACAGTATTGTTAATTATCTGCTTATTTTGGAAAGAAGGCGACGTCGTTCCGGCTCTCACCATCGAGAGCATGCTGTGCTAACTTAGCCTATTCTGGCAATAGGGTTCTATCTAAGACTCGCCTTCTTATCAAGTTCCAAGAACTATGAAGATACCGTCTTCTTACTCTTTTCTGACTGTACGCACGCCCCCCCCCCCCCCAACCAACCAACCAACCGCATGCACCAAATAAGTTTTGGCTAGGCTAGGGTAACACACCCCCATCGGCCTATCACAAACCTTAGCTATATATCTATATCTCGTTAATAAGTATTTCATTTCATTACGTAGAGCATGTGATATGATTCTAGGTAACTGTGAACCTATCTCAGCCCATGGCTTCCTACCTATTTCCAAGATAATGAGCTAATCCCCTTTTCTCTTGCACTCTTACCTTGACTAAGAAAAACTATAACTGATAGTGCGGGCTTCCACATTTTTCTTCTTTTGCCTCATTCTAGGCTGCCCCGGCCCTGTCCGTATATATATATATATCTTTCTCTTTCTCTCTCAAATACCCTCTTTCCCTCTCATCGGCTAGACTTTGTCTCACGCCTGATCTGATAGCTATCACTCACCAACCACACGCCGGGCGTTGCTACCACCAAGAGCCTGTTGTCGTGACGATCATAAATCGCCACTAACAGCATATGCCGAGTCTTGTTAGGTTAGTGTATAAGTCTTTTTTTTTTGTGGGGGGGGGGGGACTTTTCAGGCTTCTGGATTGCTAACCAGTAAGAAGCGCCAAATTTAGTGGCTTTGCTTTACATACAAACTGAAGTTAGGCTTGGAAGCCAGCAATCAGAACAAGAACAATAGAGCAAAAGAAAGATAACAAGGCCCTAATAAGTCTGTCTCTTGGTTTATCCTGATTCTCAAACAACCCCCTCCTTCTTTGATTCCTGTCGGGCGGCTTTAAAGTTGCAGTTTATGCAAATCGACCTTTCTCCTCGTTTATCTTTCCTTTTTTTTCTTCTTTTTTTTCCCTCTATTTTGATTACTTATAATAGTAGTACGTATCTCTTTTTCTGTAGCCACCCAAGCCTTGGCCCCTTTGTTTGTCACTTCGCCTCTTCTCGCCATCTTCAACTATCGTCGTGTCATCAACTTGCCGTTCTTGCATGACGCCAACAGTCATGTTCACGTCAGCAGCAAAAAAGGTATCACGATAGAAGCTAGTTGGAAAAGAAAGAATAATATTAATAATTATAATAAATAACATCACGCATGGGCTCTGTTTGCACAGTTAATGCCCACTATTCCCGACTCGAAATATCGCTGCCTAGAATGAAGTTGTTGTATTTACTAAAGGTTACAATGTTTGTATTGCAAAGACTGAAGGAAAAGAAACTTCCATGCTGCCATGATCGTCTTATTGTTCTCTAAGAAAGCATAGCATGCAAGACAGCGGCCCAAAACTCCCTAAATGGCTCGTTCATCCGGGCTTGTTCTGTAGCAGAAAGAAGATCGAGGTTTTTTTTTGGGGGGGGGGGGTTTCTGTTCTATCGGTGCAACTCAAGAGATAAGCAGTTTCTTTGCTAGTCTTCCTTGCTGTTTGGCCTGTCCGATTTGTCAACCGATCTTCCCAGGCTATAAAACCCCTCCCTGACCAGCCAAAACGAATGACTTTTTTTCAAGTTCATAACTAGTCGTTGGTTGTAGTTTGAGACTTGCTAACTAAGTCACCGCTTTGCTCGCATCTGCTGGTATACTCACTGTCTCTGGGCGTAGATAGACATATTATATGGGAATATTGGGATAGCAGTAGCTGCGATCGCAATATTAGGCATCCATGTTGACGGTTTCTTTTCTGCCCTCCCCCCCCCCAAAAAAAAAAATCAGACAATTCAACACGTTATCAGACAAATCCATTCCCGCTCCGGCTATGTTTTTTTCTCAAGCTGACCAAAGAAACACCATCGAGCAGTTTACTCGTCACCGGCCCCTCTCCACTCTCTCCTCTTTATTTTCGTGCTTACTTTACTTTTAGCCCGTTCCTCTTCTTCTTCCTTTTCGCCCTCATTTGGACAGCTGCAGAGGTTCTTCCCACTCTAGAGTCAACCGTATCTTGCTCGCGGCCGGTTTGCGGATCGGCAGTTGAGTAATTCGATATACGGATAGAAGAGGAACAAGAAGAACAGAACGAGGAAAAAAAAAATAAAGAGACACACTACTAGTACAACAAGAACCTTTCATCTTTGACTTCGATATTGCTTGGTTAGGGTTCTGTGCCAACCAAGAATCAGCATAACCCGGGTTGGCAGAATCTCTGTCCGTGGCTAACTGATAAGGCTTGCTTCAGCTGTTGTCTTTTTTTTTTTTCGTTTCTTTATCTTTGTTTGTGCTTCTGTTGACCAAAGAATGGGAACCTTTGGGCTCCAAGAAAACACAGACGTTAAAACAACATTAACCCCCCCCCAAATCTTTTCTTTTCGGTACTGGGTTCTGTTTCCATTACCCATCAAGCTAAGTTAACTGCCTATCGTCTTGCCCCCCCATCCTCTCTCTTTCTAAGGACATCTCTAGCAACAAAGCTGTACTCGGTTTGTTGCCGATACTTCATCTTCCTGATACTGTCTTGTCTCTTGCCTTTTTTTTTGTTGCCCGCAACTGTCTCTAATAGACATAGTTAACCGACCTTTGTAAAATCTCACCCGAAAGTGGCCGTCAAAGCTCACCCAAGATATACCGTGCGCTGGTTCTTGGTACTATAGACTAGTATCAGATTCCTTCCGTGGCTATTGCTACTGTTTCGTTGTAACTGCTGCTAGTACTACTGTTGCCGTTGCTATTTCTGCCATGAATATACTAAGCCACAGACTTACTTCTAGCGCTGACGTGTTCAGGGTTATATGCTGCAGGCAATCTATAAGGGTTATAACCGTAGAACAAAGAGCACTAAGCCTGCTTCAACTAACTCAAAAAAAAATTTTAACATGGGGTCAAGTTAATGGGCTCTTGTTCTGGTTATTCTCCGATGAGCAGCATATCTTACACATCCGACAAGCCTATATGCTTCATAGTTTCTTTTTCTTGCAAGGTCTGAATCTGATGTGTATACCTGCAAGCCTCTTTTGAGCTGAAGCCATGGATCATGTTGTTAGCAAAGTAGAAGCCACATTTACTTATCTACTAGTACTAAGTAGACGGAATAATACTTGACTGAAATAAGAAGATGCCGGAAATAAAAAAGTACTCTCTCTTCTTCCTCGGCGATCAACTTGCGGGTACATTAGAGTATGGCTTGTGCATGATGGCTTGACAGGACTGCACTAGCGGCTATTGCTAGCCCAAGCACGCATCACATCCCATCATATTCAGCCGCTACTAGATATGCTTGCTAATCCATTGTTAGATTATTTATATTCCCTTGGCCGCTTGCATCATTTTTTTCGGTAAGAAATAGTATAGACGCTGACAAGTAGGTGGGTGACAGGGTTGTCTCTCTCGCCTTGACTACTCTGCTGAAATTACTGCATGGTAAAAAAATAGTCTGGAGCCCTCAAGTTGCCCATATACTAGCTCCCATTCTCAGCTTTGTCGACTTGAACATAGCTAGCTTTATTCTTAATCTCAAGACTCCTGGAAAACCACAAAAGTTAATGCGGTATTCCTTCCGTAGCCATTGACCGGAGAAAAGAATCACAGTTATCAGTCGAGAATATGGACTAGTGATGACTGACTTAGTGCGTGTAAGCTTAAAGAAAAAAAAAATCAACAATCATATTTAGTTTTTAGGACTACGACCCTTTGGTTCATTCGTTCGAGGTCATTGTGTGACAAAGGGAGGAAGGCTTTGGAATGCATTCCAACCTATTTTGTGCTTGTTTTCAGCTTAGCTTAATACAACAGAAAATTCAATAGTACTAACATAACGCCATTGTCTAGGAAAGGAAAACTGCATAAGCACACTAAACTTCATAACCAGTCCTTTAAACAGCCGAGACTTTTTCTCTCCTTGTTTCTTAGGCTAGGCAAGGGGGAAAAATGATATTCGTATCTTGGCCCCTTCTCTCTCTCCGCCCTCTTTCTTTCTATCTGTCTGTATTTCAACGTTAATAATCCGGACAAACTAACTTGCTGGTCAGGTAGTTACTTTCGCTTTGAACGTATCTAGTCTGGAGACGAACGAGGGGGTTTTTATTTTATTTTTTATTTTATTTTTGGGAGGGGGGGTTAGGGTTTTATATTACTCAGTTTTCAATCAGTTGTTAACTATGACGAGAGAGTTTAGGGTTAAGCTTGCGGATGACTGTATTGTCATAGTGGTGTTATGAGGTTTTAGGCAATGCATCTAACCGTAAGCTTCGGCCCCGTGCTTACTATGAATTGTTTTTTTTTCTTATTCTGTTCATAATATCAACGATAGAAGCGCCCTTTCTTTGTAATACTATATACTACGTAGTAAATAACTGTCTTGATAAAACCTTGGCTAAGCTTTCAATCCTACTCTTGATCGGGCTGGGTTTGCAAGCCACCCAAGGTCCGTCAAACCCTCAAGAAGCTGCTTAGTTTCTAAATTGTGATAGTGGCTGCAGTTGGAACTAAGAAACAAAACGCCCTGCGGTAGCTTAGAAACCGACTCGGTCAAGAAGAGATTGTATATATTTACGGAGATATATGGGAAGAGGAAAGAGTTGAACAGATATAAGCATCATGTTTTTGCTAATATTGGTACCAACAATCCCTTTGGAACTTAATACAACCAGTATTAGCATAGTTACTAATTCTCCATGATTGACTATAGCTGTCTAGTTTATCCCACCTTGTCCAGACTATCACTGCCACTGGTATGCTAGCTCTGGTGATGTTTAAATTCCTCCCGAGCAAAATCCTACCCAGGGTGTGTTCGACTTTATATACCAAGAAATCCAAGAAGAATTATAAGTACTAAAGAAGTTTAGCTAAGGCTTTTTGTTTTCTTTTTCTTTTTCAGCTAGACTTGGAAAAATTGGTCCGAAATAGAGCCTGGCATAAACTTATAGGTTCCATAGTTATGTGACATGAACTTTGATACTTATGATCTGCCTTTCTGCGCTCCCTGCGAACCAGAAGAGACAGGCAAAAATCAACAAAGGAATAAGAAAGTTAATTGGCAGCTGGAATGGAGGGAAGCACATGAAGATTAAGAGAATGAAGTCCAACAGATTATAGACGAGCCAGCCTGGAAGATGACGAGCGGGTGAGGGATGAAGCCGCGCAGGTGGCTAAAATTGCTGTTCATAGCCAAACAAATGTCTTGTCCTGTTCGACCTTAGCATGCAGTAAAAATTTACTACTAGTAGCAAGCCTTGCTAAAACTAAAACTTTAGCAATAGCAAACTTTGGTGACCCAAAGATCAGAATCCTCACTAAGGCTGCAAGGGATACTTGGAGGGTTTTTTTTTTTTTTTTTTAGGAACGAGGGGTTGTCGGAGTGGAAAGCAGAACCAAGTTAGATTTTGCAGATGATACTAAGCTAAGCATCAGAAACTTCTTAGTCTCGTCATAAAGTTCGCTTCTAATTGATTTTAATAAGCTAAAAATAAAAAAAGAAAGAAAGAAAATACAGCAATCTTGAGATTAGGAAACAGCACCCATAAGAGCCTTACCTGCCTTGGTCGAACCAACGCTTTGGTCCTTCCTGCTCGTTGCTGCCGGAATATGTGGACGATATATTGACTAATGATCGTCTAATGAACGGGCCTTGGTGCATTATTGTAACGCGCTTTGTTCTAGTGTGAACTATATATTGGATCATGGCAACATTGTCGGTACACTTGGCTAACTTGGCACAAGACCTATAGTGTTGTTACAGGCGCGTTAAGTCTAAATTTATATGTATAGTTACTACTAGTATGTGTTCTAAAAAGATACTTCCTTTCCTCTATATATACTCTTCGCAGAAGGGATCCCGTCAATATCTGACTTAGTCAGCCCAATCAAGAAAGAGAACAGAAATCATCCAGTTTTGTGACTTGGTTTTAGGCTCGGGATTGCGTAGATCTGAGTGTGTATTTAACGTCTATCTTCATTGCTACGCATTGAAACGACACCAGGTTGGTTACTGAACAGAGCTTCAAAGCCTTCTGCCAAGGCTCCCCCCTTAAGATAGAAATTTGTCTAGATCAGTTATTGTGAAATATATAATTTTTCTTTATCTTAGCCTCAATAGAACGATATGTTTCCATAACCTAGGCATTGTCTACCGGCGCCCCATCAAGATATTTTAAAGATATATATATATATATATATCTACTTTTCAATAATAAGCTAGTGAATATACTTGACTTCACTCTCATTTAATCCTCAAGCTATGCATCTCCGTTTGGCTGTGGACTTGACCAAGAAAAACCGATCCGAAACGCCGACTCCTGAAACGCCTCCAACTGTGTGTCTGCATGTGTCTACTCTGTATCCCTCAGTCTACAAGATAGAGGAAGCAAAAAAAAAAGGAAAAAGGAACAGTAAACAATGAACTATTACGCTGCTATCTGTCTTCTTTCTGTTGCCTGATCAGGCCACTTGAGATACGATTCAGCGACTCCAACTAATCATTGCGACTAGCAACATACAAAGACAGCCCGGCTTAAACCTAAGTGATAGTCAAATATACGAATTTTTAGACATGGATTCCAGTGTTATAGCCTGCCCTTTTTTTTATTTCTTTTCTTTTGTGTTTTGTCTCTCTATTTATCATATTGCTCATTCCCTGGACAATGTCTGAGTCTGACGGGACCACGGCTTATTAGATACGCTACTTTGTCTGTTCATCCGTGTTGTCCAAGATGCTTCCGAATAATGGAGCAGATCAAAGACAAGCTACGCAAGAGGAATACAGCAGTATATTAATGGCTTTAGATAAAACGGCAGCAGAGCACTTAACCCTAAGATAAGGCAGGTGTATCATACTAATGAATATAGGTAGCCCTAGAATACACATACAGGATGCTCTTGAGGAGGATGTTTTCAATTTTCACACCCAGATCAATTATCAGAGGGAACTTTTTGTCTGCTTAAAAAAAAAACAGTTCTGGTGTATTTGGAGCTCGCTTAATCGATTCACCGGTTGTAACCCTTCCATAAACCCTATTAACTGACTTAAGCAGCCCCCAACCTGAGTTCTCTTTTTGTTCATGCTTGGGGTTAGTCAGCAGAGTATTACTGAATAGTAACAGTCATAAGTATAAGTCCCAAGCGGTATCATGTGTAAGAAGATGTGATTTTCAAAGTGCTAGGAACCGTCAGCAATAACATAAACGTACACATGTACTCATAGTATATTGCGGCTGCAATAAGTGTGCGCAATAAATCGGCCGATCCATGTGTCTCTAATATGGGCGTGTCTTAGACTGGACAGCTAAAAGAGGACGAAGCATAAGCAAAGCATGTGACCTTTTTTTCTTCTTTCTTCCCCCCCCCCCCTCTCTAGTTTCTTTAGCTTTATTTCCCTCTTGCATAGTTATATAGAATGCGAATATGGTGTGCTGGAAACAAAAAAGGAATCTACATATATATACTTCACAAAAGACATATATTGCCTATACACTTGTCTTTCGCTGGTTGGCTAAATTATCTACGGCAAATCCACCTCAAGAGCTACGACGAAAGAACGGGATTCGAGAAAGCTAGTACTATCTAAGCTTCGAACTACTGCACAAAGAGACGAAAAGATAGTTCGTCAGGAACCTACACGCGTACATTTCATTCATACATGGTAGTAACAAAGAAGAGCGGCATACTTGTTGGCTGTTCCTCCAAGAAGCTGTCTGCATTGTTGCTATGACTAATGCAATGTTTCGAGATAAGGTACGTATGATGTATATATGTATACATGTGTACGGATATAACAAGCTTAAACCTGGACTACTAATGTCTTTGCTGCCGTTAGTATCTCGATGTAGTAAATTGCTAACAGATTTTCACCAAAAAAAACCCCCCGGTAGCTTAACTTGCTGTTTCTGGATACTTAGCCCAGCCAGCCTGTTGATCCAGTTACTACTACAGTCATGACAACAACTTACTGGATGAGATCATGTAGTATCTGCCGTTCCGCGTGTCTCTTGCTGCGAACCCACCGGTTCATGTGAGGCCTATGCAAAGCCGTCGCTTACCCAGAGTTTTGCATTCCATGGCAAGCCTCTTCGGGCTATCAACTAGTCGCTATATTTTTTATGCCAGTTATGGAGATAATGGTAATAGAAGTTCACCCTTTGATGGCTCAGCATAAGTCAAGCCCATCCATCTATCTATATGCGTAACAGAAGCCCTGCTATTCATTATAAACATCACCAGATCATGGTACATTAGTCCGAGCTCCTCAACTCTATATAAAGCATTCGTTCGTGATCCTTCATGTTGTCTTGCCTTGTTTTCCTTTCTTTTTTTTTTGTTTCCCTCTAGACTGGATCATGACAGAGGAGACCGCTAATTGACAAATATTGGGTAGACATCTCACCCGGACAGAGAGAGCCTTTGATTCTATTTCTCCGTTCGAATATCAATGCTACGCTATTTCCTTGTTTCTTCTACGACAGGACAGAGGACCTCGATGCCCTGTAATTCTCAATAGTGAAATGGCGTGATGAAGACCATCTTCAGGCTTAATGAGCAGAAAGAGAAGCAGGCAGAAAAGCTAGAACACGCCCCCTCCACCAAATGCACAACCGAACAATCCAGACCCGAGCTGGTTAACTAATGGTTGGTTGTGGGCGCTGGAAATACAGAAGCATTATACTGGATGTCTAATACCAGTGTCATTGTTCAGAACCCCCCGCCCCCCGCGCTTGCTTGGTTGCCGCCAAAAACAAAAAGTTGATAAAGCCTTGTGCTCGAAGAGTCTCTCTTATTCATGCCTTGGCTTTTTGGTGTTCGTTTGCCGATCGTCGCCCTAGATTTCCATATTGGGAAACATACATTTCAATAGTCGGGTTATATTTCTAGTAATAAGTTAGTTAGTTAGTTAGTAGTTACGTTAGTATCCTTTATTATTTCTTTGTTATTGCTTCGAGATAATCAACGAAATTGTGACCAAGGCATCGTCTTGCTGATGACCTTCCCAAGTAATATGTCATACCCCTTCTGACTATTACTAATACCATAGCTTGAACAAACATACAAACAGACTTAACTTAAACTTGCCGATGCTAATAGAGAATATTAATCAATATTCTCTTCTTAATTTGCTACACAGCAACATCCTCATTTCTCGGCATTTGTGCTTGTCCGGCATGATCCACCCCTTCCTGCTTGATCTGATCTGACGGCCCTTAGACCTTGTTTCTGTCCAGTCCCATTTCAGTCTGCTTAAGTGACCTAAGTTAGTTGAATTATGCCTGTTTTTGTTTTTTCTCTTTTTCTTTCCTGGCTTGCTTGCTACGATTAGAGCTCGGACGCTCACCAAGACTTTTATCTGCCTCCCCCCCTTTAACCAAACTGGTTTCGCAGAGTCGAGTTAATAGAGACTTTTTTTTTAGGTGATACGCCTTCTAGCACTAAGTTGTTCCTCATTTCCTTTTTATCGTGTCTTGTTTCCCATCGAAGTCTGTTCTCAACTAACAGTAAGCAAATGCTAAATCACCAAGATAATGAGACAATCGGCCATGATGAACTGCGGTGCTGCTTTCTTGAACAGGAGGTTACGCTTAAACTATAAACAGCAGAATGAACTATGCCAAAACCTCAAATATCAAGAAAAAGCCTTTGCAGAGTCATGAAACTGCAAAAATGCAGAGAAGAAAGCAAGCTTAACTAACCTTGTCAACTATTCCTTCTCGCCCCCCCCCTCTTTCTGTTTACGCACCCCTTGTTCAACTTTTTGCATCTCTGTTTATTCAGCATACAGCAATATCGTGGAGGGAAAGTCTTCTTCTTCTTGTTCTTCTTCTTCTGCTTTCCCTCACGATTTCAGTTTCTGAGGCGAACCATACTTTGAGATACACCAGCAAAGATCCTTCTAACCAAATATTACTCCCTGATACTACTTGTAAACTATAGGCCTTTCTAACACAGTCAAACACTTCTGTTCACTAACACCAAACTTACTATTAAGACACCAAACCAATAAAAGCGAGAAATAGAGAAGAACGTACAATTTTCTCATGCTTCTCTCGGACTCACTCAACCTTGGATTCCCAGATCTAGGCTTTAGATCAAATCTTCCTCAAGTCAACCCCCCTCCCCTTCTCATCCCTCTCTTTCTTCTTTTCCAATGAGACTTGCTATAGTACCTGGCTTTGCTTTCGTTTTCTTGCTTAGTCGGAGGTGTGCCGATGCGCCATATGTGCGTGTTTCTTGTAGCATTCTTGTCGTCATTTCACCCATTGGGACCGGCTCCGAAACTATTTAACCCATATTATTATTTTTTTCATCATATGTTGCTTTTTTTAATCTGCGATTTGGCATTGCGTGGCCCGGTGAAGTATCCAAGATATCATCACTCAAAACGTTGAAATAGTTAGATATATACATGTAAGATAGAATGATCTTCTAGCCAATCTGAGCTGGATAGCCCGTATATCTAGGCCTATGGTTTCTTTCTTCTTGTTGGCTGCAGCTGCTTTCACCGGTTTCTTGTACCATCTTATGTTAAACGGAATACCACGTTTCGGGTTGGTGCTATCTGTTATTCCCGTAATTTACCAAGAATTATACCGGAAAACGCCACTACTTATAGTAGTAGTAGTTTTGTTTATTTCTTGCTCTACTAACAGTCTTGGTACGGTTTGGGACAGTTCTTGAAGTACTATTAGAGAAAGAATATAGCTTATAGACTTCATGCCAAGAGATATATATTATCAGGCTACGTATGTGCTCTGTGGGGAGGCAGAAAGACGAAGAACAGAGAAATGTTGGCCTTTTTTTTTTTCCACACCGGACTTAGCACGCTTAAAGAACATAGTTAACTTCTACCTCAAGTATCTAGATGTGGCCAACCTTGCGTCAAGCACGCCTGCATGTTGTTTTATCAGGAAAAAAAGAAAAACTCCCGAAATGGATGTCAAGCCTAAAGCCTTTTTGTTTTGCTTACCCATGGCCGCGTGTGCGTTTTGTGTTATTCGGGCTCAGCATATATGCGAATAAGCATGCAAGATTAGGTCATATAATTTCAGTGTGCTGCTTTATATAGTCTAACTATGTATTTATTCTTACTTACGCTGTTCGTTATATATCTTGCTATATCTGTGCCATTCATTTCTCAGTCGACTTACATCCGTCCGCTTACATAATATGATGATGTAGAAAATCCTACATTCTCCTCTTTCAAGAATCAAACATTGTTCATAGCGCGCGCCTCTGTTTACGAATCTTTGACTGGAAAAGGAGGGTAAGGAACAAACCAAAGCTCGTCTTCTTTCGATCGCCTTAGCAGCAACACGAGACGGACTCAACTTCCAGAAATATGCGTCGCCTTTCCTAGTAAACAGAGCAAAGGCACTACTACTGTACTGCTAGAGAGAAAAGATATACGAACATGCTACATGGAATAAGTCATCATCTCTTGGCTATACACCACTAGACTAGGTACGCTTATACTGCTCTAAATCTTAGATCTCTTGAGATGTCTCCCATCTGAGAGACGCTAAAACTGAGCTTGGCCGCAGATAAGAAGTCAAAGAGGAATCAAGAAAGTACAAAATGAAACAAAATGATACGAAGAAAGAGTCCGTGCCTTTCGGAAGATATGGGACTAAGATCGCAAGGTCTACAAGCTTCAAAACATGATAAACATGGAGACACTATAAACTTGATTTGGGTTATGGAAAGAGAAGATATGCAGTTTCTGCCTCTTATGTCTCAAATGCCGAAGCAAAAGAAGCATGATGATGACCGTAGTTGAATATTTTATTCTGCATTAGCAAGTAATTAAAAAAAAATTAAAAAAAAAAGTTAAGCCAAGATGTCCAAACCCTGTTTTTAGTATGTAAGTTGGAAACCCTAATATTTCACGATGTTTCATAAAATCAACCTGCCCCAATTTTATGAAAACCATTCATTATCGACAATCTAAGGCGGCATTAGCTGGCCCTTGGTCTGTTTTAAGCTTTGAGATTTGAATATTCAGAAAATGGTCTGTGCCGGAAGCTCTTCCTTCATGTTGGTATCCTGTTGGTTTCTTTCTCAATTCTCTCCCTCCGATTCTACTAAGTAATAGGCAGTAGTGCTGCTTTGTAGAAGGGACCGGGCCGCTTCTTCTGTTATAATCTGGAATCGTTGTTGTAACACTTCGCCATTTCCGAGATGCTAACAAAGCCAGAGCAAAGGAAGCAAATCTTTGGAAGCAGAGGGACATGGATACGTTAGTAGAATCTGCCTTTCTTGACTAATTACTGTTGGTTATTGTTGTATGTGAAAGAACTGAAGAGAACCATGACTACAGACATAAAACCCAAGATTTTCGCAGAATTACTGAAGCATGGCATAGAGAGAGAGACATACATAAAACTTAAGCCAAAAAAAAATTATTCAGAAGACCGATTTACCGACTCGGTAAGGCAACGTTTTCACCGGATTATCTAGAACAATTTGAGTTCATCAAGTCTATATTGCTAGCTAGCATAGTAATAATACACTTAAAATGATCATCTTAGCATTATTATAATCACTGAAAATTGTTTGTTTTTTGCGTTTTGTTCTACCATCTGTTCTGAAGTTTCCCAGTGATCCCATCTGTCTTATCAACCCAACCTACACCTTCTATCTCTCTTTGTTTCCTTCTTCTTTTATTTCTAACAACCGAAAATCATGCCCTAAGCTCCTCATTATTAGTGTTTCATATCAACTAGACACAGCCATCCACGCCCCATTCCATGAATCAACAACCAGCGAGTTCCCCACGTTCGTCAATACTATGACTTGGGTTTTCCTGAGTAGTATTTCGGTCAAGATGTCGATTTACCAAGTTTCTTTGTATGAGGCTTGTTATTTGTTCTTTTTTTTCATTCAAGAGCAAGCTATGAGTTTGCTTAGTGTGTAGACGCTTAACTTGACGTCTGTGTGTTCATCTGTATAACGTTATAGCAAAGTGTATTGTATGTATTATATAACACCGTTCATTCAAAGCGCTTGTTTTCGGATCAGGGGGGGGAGGGGAGAGAAGGTCAAAAAGGAAGACTTAAATGCCACTAGAAGGCAGGATCAAGGCCTTCCATGGCTTCCATAGGGTTTCTAGTTTCTAGTTTTTCCGACTAGTACACATTTTCAGGTTTCGTCATATAATCATCTAGTTAGTTACTTTGTTTATTATCTTCCCCATTTCCTTCGCTAGCTCCGTTTCGTATCTTTCCCGTTCCGGCACCGGCAATATACGTCAAGTCAATGCATTTTGGGGAGGGGTGAAAAGGAGGGATATATAATGACAACTACAGCATAAACGAAGCACCACTATGTTTGTAAGATAGAAATAAAAAATGTGAGTATTTATTAGAAAGACTCATTGGCGCTGTGATTCGGAAGCCGGCAAAGCCAAAATCTCACGTAGAATTCATAGTGCGAATGAAACCCCTTAACCAAGATTCTATTTGTTTTCTGGAGCTAAGAGCCAGAAGGAAGTTTTTGTGGCTTCAAATAGTATTTGAAATATGATCCTTTTGCTAAATTCGAGGTTATGCTTTAGAATAATATTAGGGTTAGTTGATAGCTGTCGTGCACAACCCTATATGCGCACTGTATTGACTTCTTCCTTTTTTTTCAACAGCACCTACCACCAACCCTCAAACCCCGGCACGCCTACTTTGACAAGATATTATGCCGAATGACAAGATCTTAATGCTCGTTTCTCTTTTTGAGTGGGAATGCTTTGTTCTTCGAGTGCTTCCTCGTCCGAGCTCTCCAGGTGAAGACGAAGGTTTCTTTTGCTTGCTCCCCCCCCCCTTCCATTTTCTATAGAGAATTCCTTAGTTATGGTAGTATTAGACAGAGATATCTGAGCTATAACAGAGTATACTATAGCAAACGTACAAATACACATACATTGAACGCTCGGACAGCGATGTCGTGTTTGTGAGGGTCTGCCTGAGCCTGATCTCCCATGGTCCCTTCTCTAGAGACAGGATAAGGCGTAGAAAGAAGTATTTAGTTTCCTCTTTGGTCTGATATAACTAAGTTGATGAGATTTAAATTGTGTATTTTTTAAACTTCCACAATATGGGTTTAGCTTTGATTTGACATGTACCCCCCCCCCCCCCCCAATTTTTTTTTTTCTTAAAAATCAGTCGATTTAGATTATCAGCCTTCTCTATGAGATTGGCGATCAAAGATGGGCGAAAACAATAAGAAACTGAGTTGACGACGTCATCGCTCCAAGTTGACATTTCATAAGCTCCAGTTTTAGACCCTAAAAACACACCAAACCCCAGCGAATGCACATCGTTATTTATTGAAACAAACAAGAGCTTACTATCTTACATTAGGGTCTTACTCTTATTGGCCTATATTTACAGGTCTTAGGAGATGAAAAATCGGGATAAATGAGTGAAATCCAGTATTGCCTTCATGAAGCTAGAAGGTACGGCTTTTGGCAGTGGGCAGACCACGGTAACTTTCTGAATTTGGTTTTATGATCAGTAATCTTATTCAGTTTCTAGAACTATGAAGATACCTGGTAACTTTCTTTCTTGGAGACCCTGGAAATAAAGACAAGAACTAAACAGAGTACGAAATACACTTGTCTTTCCTCACTTGCCCTTCCATGCTAGAACCTGCTGGTAAAGCTTAGAATGATCTTACTCGTGTACTTATAGCACCGATAGTATGACGCAGTACATGTTGCTGACGGTATTACATCGGTCTCCTGGAGCGAATTTGGCGGCATTTTCTACAGATCCCAAACGTCGAATGAGGAAGTTGGCCTTGAGTCATACGTGCATGCAATAGCTGGCCTGAATAAGACTTGCCGCCACGTAAGAGATGCGCTCAATGACACCAGCCGTCGAATATGGAGGTGCCATTCTTGGCCAAGAGGGGCAGGGACAACCAGATTACCCATATAGTCTCACAGCTGACGGGAAATAGGAGAAGGAGATGATAATACGTAATCTAGTCTTGTTGACGGCGAGTAGTGGCTTGTTATTGTCGTCTCTTTTGAGAATCTCTCCAAGTAGATTCTTAGAGGCCCCGTCCCAACAGAGACTGGAAACCACGGTTCGAATGTTCGTTCTACGCCCCATCCTATAAATTCAATCGGTACGGCTTTCTGATACTAGTACTAGACTGTAAACAGAGTGAACATTCCAGGTCGCACACAGATAAGAAACATACATACTTCGAAGGCGTCTGTGCCCGGGAGAATAAGGAACTAGCGAGTTACTAGCATCAAACAAAGAAATAGAATAAAAGAAGAAGAGGGTAGTAAGAGAAGAAGATGTAACCCGAGAGGCTAGTAGTAACTATTGCAGTTGTCACTATGTATACTAAGTAAGGTTAGTGTAGTAGTAGTATGCGCCACCCACGGACATCGTCGCCATGGCCAACGCCAATGTTTCTTTTGCTTCTTCCTATCAAGTTGCCCTCCTCCCCCCGGAACCGCCAGAGACTGGTTGTTTTGTTCTGTGGGCGATCTGTTTCCTCTGTGAACCGCTGTCTCAGCTCCGACGGAAGATCATGTCGTATAGAAGTTATACTAAGTAGTAAACGTCGAAGGGAAAGCTTTTTACCCCGTATATCTTAGTAGCTTGGCAATAAATCCCATCCATCTGCAACCCTTTTCGTTTATTTATTTTTTGGGGTCATCTGAATCTGTCTAATGCCCCCTTCTCTTGTAATACTGTTTATTGCTACAAGCCCTACTTAACAGGTTTCTGCAGTGCTCATTTCTAGTGAACTTCTCAGTTCTCGTTCATTTGGGAGCGTCCCTTTTCCCCCCTTCCTGCTGTGGTAGTGAAGACTCTGAGGTCTCGTATTGACTGGCTGCAACATTAATAATAGAAAACTAGGTTTACAAGCTACTGATCCCTTATAAAACTGCATAAAAAATACTGACTCACTATGTATGCTATTAAGTAAGCTTCGGCTTTGCAGCTTTTGAGGGTTGTTCCTAAGCGACAAAAATTGTAAACATATCGTCTGAAAGATACTAAAGCGATACTCATATTTCCGAATGGCTGGCTATTGGCTCTTTGGATTTGTCGTATCTGCAACAAAAGACCTGGACTAGGCCATAGAATAGACCGCCATACTTGCTTACTTGCTTCTTAATTGTCATATACCTATCTTGTACCTATACTTACCGGCAAATAGCTATGAGCTTATCTTTCTTCACGATCTTCACTCCTTGGGAAGGCGATATCGAGAAAAGTGCCATGTGATTACATAGTACTAACTGTAAGTTTAGGGTTCTTTATGGCCCGTAAGATTCTGCGATCGTGCCAGGTCTGTTGATCCACCTCTCCCCAGGTGCTTTTATAAGCATGACATCGATGATTCACCATTTTGACTTCTAACGTGTTATTTACAGGAGTAAAGAGTTTTGGGAATCCGCTTTCCCGAAGCCATGATACTTGGCCCAGTATGTGATTCTTTGTAAGACTCTAAAAGGCTCATACTCTTCTTATATAGTAACTCTTACTTCGTTTCTTTCTTCTACATCTGGACCCTCTCCTTCCTGTGATTCTCGGCTATTGCCACTACCACCAAGTGACAAGTCTTATGCATAAACAACGGGCTGTTGTATACTGCATATTGTTAGATCCTTCATGCTACTACATAGTAATTATCAAGTCTGTCTGCATCACTCCATAAGTTGCCTCCATTACGACCCAAGAAACAGCCTTTGCAGAAGGCGCCGGGAAGAATAGAGAGAAAGGAAGTCAATGTATATATATATATTTCTTAAAAAAAAAGGATCGCTAGCTCGTATTGCCTCGGCCCTGAATTGCGGAGTTTTGGCATCGCGTCGCGTCGCCTCGCTTCGGGCCCGTAACATTTCTCTTTAGTAGGGTTTTGATCATGCGGCCGGGGTCAAAGTCGTAGCACCAGGAATAAGGAATTGTAATAGTAGGCAAGTATATATAATAGTGTGTGTGTGTGTATTTAACGTCTACCTACATTGCTACGCAATCAAACGACGCATATATATGTAATATTACAAAGCGGGTTTTAAGTTTACTGCCCAAAAAACCCATAGTACTTGATTTGATGGTTATCTGAAAAAAGCCAAGACGTATCTGGTCTTGAGGGCTAAGCTGCCTTCTGGCCAGCCTGCAAAATTCTTATCTGGGAGATCTGATCTCGAGATATTCTCCCTTGAGCGACTGACATCCGAGTGATCAATCAACAAGTAAGCATATGCATGCCATTGACTTTTCCATTTTCTACTCTTTTTTCTAGGTAAGTACTGGGCCGTCGGAATTAATGCCTCCTTCCTCGTATTCATGCGATTAGCCGTCGAAATAAAGCCTTATCAGTATGTGATATGCGTACTTTAAGAAAGTACAGGCCGCGTAGTAGCTAAGAAATATAAGATAGTGTCTGTTTTAGACATGCGTAGATGTATAACGCACTTTACTGTTCTATGCAACTGGAATGGAAGCTGCAATCAACAGCCACTGAGAGTACTTACTATTTGAGAGGGTAAAGTTGGGTTGTTGTGTGGCTGTGGAATGGAAAATGAACGTTGATCTTCACATATCTTAAGGGCCGATAAACTGACACAAGGAGTCCATTAAAGATGATCTGACGTCAGAGTAGCAATTCTGAACAAGCTTAACGGTAGATAGAGAGTCTACATATCATCTGTTGTCGCCTTTGGATTGATATACTTGAATTTATGAATATGCTATATGCAAACCCATAAGACATCATGTCTGCTGTACTGGCTTACAGACTTTACACCTGATAACTGTGAGACACTCCAAGATACAGGCTGTTATCATCTAGTCTATCTGGACCATTGCATACACATGTTTCTGGATTTATAAGCTTCTCTGCTGTATACCTCTAAAAACCATGGGTGTATGTAGCTGAAACGAAATCTGGGTAGATGCACATGTGGGCTATTGTATAAAATGAATTCTCTCGACCGGCATTAAGAGACATGAGGTGTAACAAACCCACGCTTGTTTAAGACGCAGGATATGAACTCAATAGCGTTATATTTCTTTGAGTGCGCAATCAGCCCCTTTAAATTGGCCGGACAGGATAAGGACCATCTTACTATGGACAAGTGACTAGGGAAAGAAAGAGGAAGAGAAAGAGATATAGAGAGAAATTTGATGTCTTACTGAATGCGAGGAACTGGTTCACCGCCAGTACTTCAACTCTAATCGTGGCGTCAAAGTTACATATCACACGTACCAATTCTCCTTCCACTCCCATTATCTGATAGAGCCTATATCATAGCTAAACACCACAACCATTGATGATACAAAGAAACAGAAAGAAGAACAGAGCTACGTATGCCAGCTTGCCTACCATCCAGATTGGTCACGTTGCGCTTGCAAGATAAGGAACATCCCCGCGATTACTTACTCCATGTGGTAACGTGCCACAAGTTACAAACCTCATCACCCAGCAAGTTTCCCCTACAGCACCAGTGCGTTGATGTATCGCCCTCCACATACCAAGCAGGCAAAGAAACAGATAAACAAAAACTCTGTCTGGGGCTGCATTGTAACACAGTATTGCGGCGGTTGGAACTTATCTCCTCCTCCTCCACCCAAAAAAAAAACGCCTACCCGATATTCAATGTTCTTCTCATTCCTGGGATTAGCCATGAATGGAAGGATCTTTTGCTGAAATTATTCAATAGGCAGTTGAAACTTTGAAGATCAAGATTGGTCATGCGTAGGCGTTTAGGACTTAGTTCATGTAACTTGGTGTGACCATCGGTGAGTCAAGCATGGCTAGATGGAGTACATGTTAGACGGGTGGTATTAGATCTAATTTCGGTCTTAAATTACTTAGTGGTTCCAGACTCTACCCGTTCAATATAGAAGCGTAGACAGGTACATCGCGCTTACCGAGCCTTACCCATTTACTGGTAACACGGTTAAAGTATAGATCTTAGATGATTCAACATTCACGCTGGAAGTGACCGGTCGATAACGCTCGTTTGAAGCCACTTATGGTTGGAGCAAACGTCATATAGCTCTGCTGCGCCCTGAGTACTGACTGGGCCCACGGGAATAGACTATTGTTTCCATTGTATCGGTGCCATGATAAGGTTTTTGGAAGATTTCTCGGTATATCTAACTAGACACGCGTATAATATGTATAACATCGTTCTTGCCATAATGATACACGGCCATAAGCCTATAGCTTATTGGGGATACGTATGTGTGTGACTGGTTGCTGAGCGATCTGCGTACATGATGCAATCAAATAACAGAGCTTGGCTTAGCCATGTGATGATGGATACGCAAAGGGCTGATATGCTAACTTAGTACCCTGATTATGTTATAGACTCTGGTCTAGACTTTGAGCTATGATATAAAGTTGCATTTACATCACAATAAGACGCAGACTTGGGTGTTGACATGTAGTATCATGGTTGTATTACCTTGAAATTTGATTGGAATATGGCAGTGGCATATCTCAAGTACAATTAAGCTATGACAGCATATAGAGTGGGACTTATATGACTTTCATGCTGGTGCTACCGTAATACTGTCCCTTTCTGATACGAGGAGGATTGTTACCTGTAACCAAGATGAGAGTTGGCCTGCTCGGAGATATCCTATCTCTACGAGCATGTGGTGTATTTACGGGAAAGAACGGCTGATTTGGACATCTATCTTGTCGTATTTGCTGACAGATATTAGACTGTCTTCAACTGCTATAAGATCACGTCTATATAAGGACCGGGTGATGATGTAATAACGTAGTAATGTCGATTAGAAAGTGTGGTTCTATATGGAGAGTACTTGTGGGCATGTGTTGGGTATCTGTTGTGTCAATTTAGAACATATAAGACGACTAGTTTCTTTCTTTAACAATGACATGCAAACTTTGCTGACTAGAATACTGCAAATGCTGGATTCTATACAACGATGTGTTATGCGATGTTTCAATAAAACCTACTTTCATTTCAAGAACCCTACAATACAGGATGCTATAGAGATTTGGAAGATGTCATTGTTTGTCTCAAAACCCATGATTACGATAATAGTAGACCATTTTCTATACAACCCATATATTGTAGCAGGTCACGCTTCTGTACATCTACAGCAGGATACTAGGCGAATATACGGACTGTTAGTCGTATCTAGAAAAGATAGAGGATACAAACGGTGCTCATGTATATTGGGTGAAAGGAGCTATTTGATATACTATTGGGAATATAGGTCACTTCCTAAATCCGAGTTGAGATTATAGCGCATAAGAGAAAACGCCCTGAATAGCTGGCTCTGGGGAATCAACGGACCATTGAGCTCCCCCTCCCAGAAAAAAAAAAGCCCCGACAATAGCGCTAACAAGGTTACGTTATAGAATTGCTTACCAATTACAGCAAAAGGATGACACAGAAAATGTGCTTCTGCCGATGACCTAATCGGTGACCGGAATAAATTAGTTCGGTAGACTGGAACTGGAAGACAAGCTTGGCGCAGTTTTGGCAAAGAATGACAAATTGTGACTGAGATATAGCATCTTATGTTGCAACAAGTTGCATTAGATAGGGCGCAAATGTATGTAGTAGTATGTAGATGTAGGTGGCGTTGAGTGAGTGATCCAATACGTAACAATGAGATACAGGCTATGGTCTGACTGCCTGGTAACAATACTCCACTACTCAGCATGCTTACGCTTGATGTCAGGAGAAGCTACAAATTATGTAGATATAGGTGGATAGGTTGGGGGTACATGTTGTAAGACTATCTGTGGACTGAATCTATAACAGGATACATACAACCAACTTGCGCTGGGGGCTGGTGGTTGAAGTCCGTAAGTTGCCGTCAATAGTAATAGTAACATTTAAACGTCGGCGAGTAATCACACTTAGATCTCTATGGACAGACATCAAGACGAACGTCACATATCGGCAATGCTACCTTGCAGGCACTAGTAGTTAGATCCGGGACTCAACACTGGCAGTTGTCGTTTCTGCCTTGTGAAAACATAGCGGGTAACTATGCGGAATGCGAGCACCACCTAGCCAATAAGTTTGTGTTTGCGTGTGTGAGACATGGAGAATATAGATACTAGTAGATGTTAGGTCCGTTATAGTAGCTTGTAGTCTACTATGTATCTATCCTTAATGACTGTCTAGTCCGGATGGTAGCCGTTGCCCGAATAAATAATTAGTGCTAGTGCCTAAAATGACAGGACATGAAGTTTCGAGAACATGCTGTATGACTAGGCATCATAGACGGTATTTGTGGGATCTAGCTAATTGTCCCCATGCTTGGATGCTCGTTGTGGGTAAAGCTGCTAATCACTCCAAAAGATGGGGGGGGGGGCTGGCCGTTGTTCATGATCGGTGGACTTAAGCATCATATGTGGGAACCGAAGATAGCTTTCGCAGCCAAGTCGAAAGCGGCGACTAGTTTGCGCGATACAAGTCGCCATGTAAAGCGGCGGCCTCTATAATAGACAAAAGAACAAAGAGAGCAGATAATACTAGCTAGATAGCTAGTCTTTCTTAGAATAGGCACGAGGTGGTAGTATGAGGAAGATGGGACATTAATACATGTAAGACTGGGAAGTAATAGAGATCTGCAGATGTTATTGGCGATATTATTGGAGTCGCTAGATTCTAAGACCCTGCCTGCAACTTAAGGCTAGAGCCAGCTCGAAAAATTTCGTTGCAATTGTTAGCTCCCCGACCCGGCTTCTAGACTAAGGCTGTCTAATCAGTAGCTAGCTACGCCTCGAAGCAAGTTGTCATTCTCAATATAAATTTGGTTTTTTTTTTTTGCAATGCCCAGCTAAGATGATGGTAGCGGCCTTATGTATATACGGTTGGACTTGAGCCAAAGGCCGATACGACCAAGGAGAGCAAACTTTAACTTTGGGAGATGTCCGCAGAGAGAGGTATGATGACTCGAAGAAAAACGAACGCGCCTTGATGCAGACACGAATACCCCCGGCCTGTGCGGTAAGTACTATAAAGAACGATAACTATAATAGCCTTGATAACGTGTGGTGTCCGTCAGATGCGTCCCACGTCAAGGCAACTGTCAAAATCGCTAAACGTCTTGAAGAGGAGGGGGGAATTAACCGGAGCTTTCATACAAACTACATACACGAATCTCGAGTTTCTTGCCCTTGCTGGCCAAGGCAGGGAGGGGGAGGCTTCTGTCTTAGGCTAATGCGTGCCAAAATGGGCGAGTTTAGTTAGTACCTCGTAGCCTTTATTTCTTGTTTCTTACTGCTATGGTTTCTTTCTTACGGTGCCCTGGCATGATTAGCAGGATTTCTGTAAGCGGCCTTGGTTAGTGGGCAAAAAAGAGAACAAAGGGAAGAGAAAAACGTTGCTAATACAAGATCCATACAATGCAACGAACTCGTACCTAAAAAACTTTTAAAAATGAACGGCCTATATAAAAAGCTTTGTTAAATACCCAATCACTTGACTGGCTAGGCAGAACTCTGGTTCTCGTGCTGAATTTCTGCCCCCACACACAATCTGGACTTGCATATTGTTACATAGTATCATCTATTTTACTTTTAATTATTAAAAAATTTTCTTTCGCAATATCTTTCCGTTTCGGGACTGACACTATTTTTGCCGACACGTCCCGACCAACCAAATAGATAGACGCGTTATAGATAGAAAGAGAGAGCTCGACTGCATGCTAGCGCATCATCACTATCAGACAGTGCTGTGCGGGTCTGATTGAGAGAGCCTCTACGAGTGAGTCTATCTAATCGGAAAGTTGGTAGGGTGGGCGGGCAAATGAGTGCTCTGGCTAGCTCGTTGTGACTTTCTTTCCTTTTTCTTGCTTCATGCTTCTTACATCTTGCAGCTTCATGCGCCTTGGGCTCTGCCGCTGACATCGCGGTTAAGCTCGTCTGTCCACCTAACATAAGAGTATGAATCGGCTACTGCTAGTATTGTTACTGCTGTTTGTTATGGCTGCTAGTATCACTCTTGCTACTATTGCTGCTATGCTGCGTTACTAGTAGTGTCATCAGGAGCACTGCGGGACATTGGGGTCCAGGCTCCTCTGCAACATCCTCTTCACTTTAATACACTTTGCACAACCTAGCTAGGAGGTCCCATGCCAGGGCTACCTAGGCAGTCGCAGTGCTTTTAGGTTTACCTTCTTCTTCTTCCATTTTTTTCTTGTCTTATCTTTCAGGACTTCCTGTCTTTGGCAACTCTCTTCGACTGCCTACCATTTTATAGATTCCAAGTTCGCCTTCTACCTGGCGTTGTTTTCTATAAGCGGACTTTCAATATTCACTCGCAGCAGCCGCTCGCTTGGCGGAGCCCTGCTCACTCACATTATCTGAGAATTGTGCGACAGACCAAGTCAACCCACCCGGATTGTAAAAGCGCTGGACGCCGGAGAGGCGTTCAACATTTCTCTTTTCTTTTTTTTCTGCCTAAAAAAGATCAGGGCCTAGAGATGTTCTGCAAGATACTTCGGCTTCAGCCTTGGGGCTGTTGACTTATCGAGATGTCTTTAAATATCAACATGTCTTCGCCAGTGTTGCCGGCAACTTCCTTTGGGGAGCAGATACTCACATCAAACTTGACGCTTTCCCATCTCACTACTTCTTCACCTCCTAGCACTTCACACAAATTCCACTACCCTCTACTATCTCTGTTGCTACTTCTGCTGTTGCTACAACTTACTCACTCTTGGTACACTAGTAACGAAGGACCACTTCCGATTGTCTCCTGGGTTGTTGCTTATTCTCTTTCTTTAATCTCTTTGCCCAAGTCCATCTCTCTTTACTTAGTGTTGCTACGAGCCAGTGAACGTTGGAGTGACGCATTATCTTTATCCCACGTTCTGTTCCTCCCGCCAACTCTAAACTTGTCCCGTTTGTTATCCTAGCCTGTGAAGCCTTACTTCTAGCCAGCCTATCCATTGCTTTTCTAGGTCGTTGGCCTGTCTGCTGGACCACAGACAGTCAACTGTAAGTCGAGAATACAACAATCAGAGTAGATTTTGACATATCAACCTGTGCCAAGATAGTACCAATACATATACTGACATAGTGGAGTTAGTTGTTTCGTCACACATCGACTTCACACCTCTTCAGTCTACTTCGCTTCACCCATCTTCATAGTTACCATGGTTGGCGTTCCGCGAAGCAATGGCTGCTCCCTATGTGTCAAACGCCGAGTCAAGTGTGATCAGGGCCGCCCCGCCTGCGGCAACTGCACCAAGTACGGGGCAGATTGTCCAGGCTACGAAAAGGAAATGAAGTTTGTGCAGGAAAAGCACAATATCCGCAGTCGCAGGGGCTCGTCTTGGGACTCGACAACGGACAAATCGCCCAAGTCATCTAAAGGTAGTAGTAGTTCGAGACGTACTTCCTCTGGATATGACGATACTCTGGCCGTGGATAACCACAAGGAGGAAAGAGTCAAGTACATCATGTTTGTCATTGACCAGGTGAGTTCCCTCTATGGCGACATAGAGATTGCCGAACTAGACTTTGTGTTCAAGGCCATCCCGTGCCTTCTAGGCAACAAACTTGTTTTGGACAATGCTCTGTGCGCTCTTGGGTTGCACCTTCTTGGAAAAGCTACATATGATGAAGGGATGCTTCGAAACAGCCGCTCGGCTTATGGTGAGTCTCTTCGGGACCTCCAAGGCGCCGTCAATCACCGATCTCAATGGCAGGATCCTGAGACGCTTTGTGCCGCTGCTGTTCTGCTAATCTTCGAGGTAAATCTTACTCTCTCTTATAACCAGCGTACCCGGCAGCAGCAGCAGCAGCAGCAGTAATAATAGTAGTAGTAGTAGTAGTAGTGGTGGTGGTGGTATATTATTACCGTATTCTCTTATTTTCTTGCTTCTTTGGCTAACATATAACTTTGTAGCTCTTCGCTGCAACCTCTGGTGCTGGCTCTTGGCGAACTCATGCAACAGGGATCATCACCCTGCTCCAGAGAAGAGGGTCCCGTCACTACGTCGGTGGCATTGAAGGTTCTGTGTTAATCAATACCAAGAGACTTTTGGTAAGTACCGCATGATATTTTTTACCATGTGCTAAAATCTGACAAAAGCTAACATGTGGGTTGGTAGCTTTTGCATGGACTCTGTTCTGCCAGCAGTGAAACCAAAAGCAGCTTCTTGGGGTTTCCGGAGTGGCAGACCGCCTGCGACGCCAGCTGCAGTTCCATAGGCGAATCTCTGGGCCAGCCTTTTGGCGCAAGATTGGAGGCTATGAACGCCTTCAATCGTATCCTCGCAGACCTCTTTCCCATGCTCTGGTAAGAGACATCATTCTATAACTTGTGTAGTTTGCGCTTCTGCAGATGCTTAGGCCACCCACTAACACAACTCATCGTCAGTGACGCCTATCTCCTCCGCGAAACCCACCGCCAAGGCAGTCGAGGAAGCTCCAGCCTGATAGGCCGTCTTGCACGTGAAAGTCAAGAGCTAGAGCAGCGTCTGCACGCATGGCAGGCGACTTACAGCTATCTTGCACCCAACCCCGTTAGCATCAGTGCCCAGGAGGCGTCGCCAGTGTCATCGCTATTCAGCTTCGATAGCCCATGGGTAGCTTCGTTCCACCTCGACTTCTGGGCCGTCCTCATGATCTTATACGAGGCGTTGCGCCAGTGCGGCGTACAGGCCGACACCTACTACGAAATGAACTGCAGCCTCGCCAAGAATGTGATGCAGTCTGTCGAGACCGTTAGTAGAGGCCCGCTGGGACCTTTACGTCTAGCCTTTGCCCTCCGCGTGGCATTCGAGTTTGTCGACATAAATGCACAGAACTGGATCGGTGCTTGTCTTGATCAGTTTTCCGGTCGTGTGGGCGCAATGACAAGCGGCAGCTTCCCACGCGTAAAGGCAAACGACTACAATGTCCCAGCCGAACGGTAAATATATAATGGCTACTTTGTTTCTGTTTCTTTTGGGGTTTTTTTTTTTTTACTTCTAGTATTATTTTTCTCCCGGTCGCTGTGAATCTTTGGCTTCTCCGTTCAATCACGTCGATAAATGTTGTTCCTCGATTCTTACTCGGCAGATCATATAATTATAGATATATTAAACAAACTTGTTATCTAGTAGTTACTGTAACTTTTCAAGTCGCCGGTCTCTATGACACCTCTATGTAATTGCCACAAATTATATTGAAGATGACGCTCAAGGCTAGGTACTCGAAGGTGGTTTAGTACTACTATATTGTTAATTGTCGGTTTAAATCGCCGATGCTAAGTGGGGCCACAACAGCTCTTTATTGATTTACTATGTATATCCGAAAACAGAAGCAACCTTTTTTTTAACTCATTACTCGATTAGATGTTAACTATGACGAGAAGAAAGAACCCTACATAGTAGCAAGGTCCGACGAACTGTCAAAGAGGTTCTAGAAAAAGTAGCTTGCCAAAGATCTATGTATGGTGGTCGACAGATTTTGGATTGAGCCGCTACCTAGGACTTTGACGTCCTCTTCTCTTAAAAACTCTATTTAAATCAACGCGCTCATTTGACTCATCATTTGAGCTTCATTGGCAGTACAAATTGGCCGGCCTTTTTCCCCCTTTTTTCCCCCTTTTTATTCCGAGTGTCTTTTCTATTCGATAACTATCCGCAATATGCAGCGGATGTTGCCGACTTTTAGCAAAACTGTCAATTCGGCAGCGCTAGTTCGCCGGTTTGCCTGCATCAAGAAGCGCGTGATGTCTTCCTTGTGTCGAAGATTATCTGCATTCAACTATTCACCGCTTAAAGACACGCTATAGGCCCTAGTCTAGCGGCATCGAATGCTTGCTTACAGTGCACTTGTTAGCGCCATGGGTTAAAATAGCCCGCGGCCTGCCGATGAGTGCCCGGGCATCGGGACCGTACAAGGCAAAATGCAGAAAGCGGCAAAAGATAGCGAGTAAATCAACATACAACGAAGCCACACGAGAAAAAGAACCCTTGCTAGTGGCCGAGTTACCTACATTGTTGTAGTAGTAGTAGTAGTAGTAGTAGTGTGAACTATATAATTGGCCACCGTCAGTCTCAATTCGGATCGCGGGAATTTGACTTGTTCAATTTCTTTCTTTGTTTTTGTCGCTTCCTATTTGAAGAGCTTTCATTCGTCTTTCCTGACAGCTTTTGTTCTCGCAGATTCATCTGTTAGAAACACACAGTGATACATGCCAATCATACCATGGTTGAGAAACAGCTCTCAATATTCGACACTATGCGTGAACTTGAGACAGCGCAAAATACTGGTCTCGGCTCTACCGACATAGACCCACATACTCTCAGCATTGATCAATGCCGACTCCAGTCTAACAATGACAATCACCACCTTGAGCAACTCGATGACGACAAGTATCACGAAGATGATGAAGACGACTATGACGATGATGAGAGCGCACACTCTAATAACCCTTCGGAGCATGACGGCCACCGCCCGTGTTCCTACCATCACCACAGCATCTCTAGTCAACGGCCCGTAAATCCACTTGCGCTGGTGCCCACAGTGACGGGCGCTAGCTTGTCCCGTACCGATACAGTGCTCTCGGTGATCCGTTCCCGGCGCTCCGTCCCGCCATTCACACATCCTTTGGCTCGACAGGCTACAACCCCCGCGGTCCTAGTTGATTTTGACGGGCCAGACGACCCATATCGACCTCAAAACTGGTCTACGCGCAAAAAAATTATGACTACGCTCTTATATGGTCTTGTGACCATGTCGTCAACGTGGTGCTCAGCTAGCTACTCTGCTGGAACCCAGCAGGTTGCAGACGAGTTCAACGTTGGTATTCAAACCGCCACGCTTGGCACCTCGCTGTATATGCTGGGCTTTGGGGTAGGCCCGTTATTATGGGCGCCGATAAGCGAGATGTACGGCCGCCGCCTTGCAGTTATGATGCCCGTCGCAATATCAATCTGCTTTTCGCTCGGCAGTGCTGCGGCCAAGGACTTTCAAACCCTTATGCTCACGCGCTTCTGGGGCGCATTTTTTGCCTCCGCGCCAGTCACTAACACCAGCGGTGTTTTGGGAGACATGTTTTCTCCAGCGCAACGTGGAATCGCCGTTGCTGGCTATGCTATGGCCGTAGTCGGTGGCCCGGTCCTTGGACCTATTGTCTCGGCAGCCATAGCGCAAAACCCATCTCTTGGCTGGCGCTGGACAGAGTGGTTTAGTGCCATCATCCAAGTTGTGATGCTGACCCTGGCTATGATATTTGTCGACGAATCTTATCCGCCTAGACTACTCGTGATAAAGGCACGCCATCTGCGCTTAAGCACTGGAAACTGGGCATTACACGCTGAGTTTGAAGAGTGGGACCCGGAGTTTTCCCACATGGCCAAGAAGTTTTTATTACGGCCGCTGCAACTTTTGGTTACGCCAATTTGCTTCATGATGTCACTGTATGCCAGTTTCTGCTACGGTATAGTGTATATGCAGCTGGGATCAATCCCCATCATCTTCTATGAGACCCGTGGCTGGGGAGCGTTTATGAGCACTCTGCCATTCCTTGGCATCTTGATTGGTGCCACATGTGGTGCCTCCCTCAACGTATTAAACCAAGGCCTGTATAACAAGGCAAGCTCAGTCAAAGGCGGCAAAGCTATTCCCGAGAAGCGCCTGCCCCCTATGATGCTTGGCTCATTTCTATTCTGTTCAGGTATGTTTCTGACAGGATGGACCGGAGGCAATCTCGACATCCATTGGATCGTGCCATGTATAGGCCTCGTCCTTCTTGGTACCGGCTTCTTTACTATCTTCCAGGCGGCTCTGAACTATCTTGTCGACACATTTCAGCAATATGCTGCATCGGCTGTCGCTGCCACAACATTTCTGCGATCAGTAACGGCAGCCGCCTTCCCCTTAGTCGTGAGACCTTTGTATCATAATCTAGGAATAGGTCCTGGCTCTTCTATCGCAGCAGGCTTTGCCGCATTACTCATTCCCGTACCGTTCATCTTCTATATGGTCGGCGAGCGTGTACGCGGTGGTTCCAAGTGGTCAAAAGCATCAGTGGTCAAATAAAGATTCAATGGTTTGACTGTAAACATCACTTTGTCTCTTGATTTTGCGCGCAAGGAAACTTTAATAGCAAAGCATCAATCAAACTTCCACTTTCCCGGGGGATAGGCCCTAAAAAAAAACTTGGCAACCCATGCTACGTGTATTGTTGAGCAAGGGCCTGAGATTTACAATCTGTTTAGTTCTATACCACCAAAGCTTCCTTTCCTCTTTCTAAATCTAGAGTTATGGGTATCAAACGATACTCGCCGCACTGTGGTCCTTTCTCTCTCTTTTCTTTCCTGATACTGTCTTCCCCTTGCTTCCGTTTTCTCTCGATGATGACGAATGTCTTCTTGGCCAATCTTAGCAACCTCACGAGTTTTGGTGTAAACTTCAGCATGGTTTCGAGTATAATCTTAGCATCCCGATTTTCATGATGGTACTCTGATGTATCTTTATTTTCCTATAATCTCCTGTGCAAACTCAGTCAACCTGACTGTGGCCGGTGCATCTGAGGCTCGTTAAACACAGTGAATTTCCCCACAACAGGGCCAATAGTTAGCCAAGCCAAGCCAAGAGAACGACACTAAGGAAACCTCATCGTTTCCATGTGTTTTCATATATCCTTAGTACTTGCAGTGTCAGTACTAGTAGCTGACTTTGTGCACCACTTCATTTCGTGGGTTTTACTCCAGTTAAATGAGCTTCTATATACTTTCATATCCAACCCCAACCGCCAAGATGGAATGCCATATCTACCTTACTTTTTGTTGTTTTCTCTTAATGTTCATTTGATAATATAATGGCTAAATAGTAGTATATTGATATATAATTTACACAAAGGTGCTTCATCACCTCCAAAATACATGCCATGAAGTTGTGCTGTGCTGTATCGTACTATTAGTACTAGTACTATTCCATGAATCCTATTTATAGCAAGCTCGATGACAGTTTACAATGATTAACTTGGGATATTATTGCCGACCAACAGAAACCTACACCATCTGCCAGCTTCTGCCAACTTCTTACTATCTAAAAATACTTGCCGATCTTACCAAGAAGTTTTGGACCCCAAAACGGAGGGGAGAAACGTCCCCATTATTTGGGCAAAAGAACACAGCTCATATATCACTTGCATATTGCTGATGTGTTATTATCTGACTTCTTTCCATCCCTTGTTTTCTTCCTTTTGCTCTTCTACGCAGCATTTCAGTCTCAAGCCTAGCGGTCTCATCTCAGGGAAAAGGTCAAAGTGAATCGGCCAAGCTAGAAAGATCGCCATGGCCGAGAGATCACAGCCTTCTTTTCTGCTTATTGACCCGATTAACCGGGAAGAATGCCATGCGCTTCAGAGACTGCCAAGAGATGCAAGATCGACTTGCCTCTACTAAAAATGCACAAAAAAACCCTGCGCTTCTTCTTGGTTCCACTGTAGGGCCAGTGTTGAGCGACGATCAAAGCTTGGCACTCCATGATCTTTAGTGCCAACACTAGCAACTTCTACTAAGTACAATTGAACAAGATCAAAAGAAACTAATGAAATGATAAGAGCATGGCAAATATATCGCTTGCGCAGTTTACAGCTGTCCTCGGCCAAGATCATGAATGTAATGAAACACTCTACAACCTTAATATGGCCGCCAAGAATCTCAGGAGTTACTATAACTGGTACATGTACTACTTATCTGACTGCATCCTTATAATTTATCTTCAGCTTAGTAGCATAATACAATATTATACCCAAGGCAAACCTCGAGTTTCTCGAAGCCCCATCTAGCGTGACTAAGTAATATGTTGTTTCTTCAACGTCAAGGAAATGTCTCGTGGATCTTGGATCTATCCTTCTTTCGGTAACGATATATTTGGAAAGCCTCAGCGCGCTTGAGATACACCTTGATAGCCCCCCCCCTTCCCAAAAAAAAGCGTGCGACAGGTCAAGTTCAAATTCAGCGTTGATTACTAACGGGAATCAGATACTAGTTCAGACTTAGGGAATATATTATGTAGTTATCCTTCAACAATATCTTCTCTTTCTTTTGTATATTCTTTACGCGTGGTATACAATTAGGGACTTATTATAGTACAGATTAAACGTGGGTTATTTATGACTTGCGGTCAGTTCAGTATAAGTATATAGTATATCGAAAAGGTACTTCCTACATTATATGTAGATAGTGCCAGCCAGGCCCGCACGGGCTTCCTTTAGGTAGTTACAAAGTAGAGACGAAGGGGTAGAACGGAGAGAATAACAGCTTGACGAGGGCCCAAGCCCTATTTTCTTATTCGCCGTATCAAGGGCGATCCGATCTAAAGCGCGCTAATGAGTTTTAGGAGACAGAGACGACAAAAAGAAATCACAGAGCAATTGTTGGTCTTCGTCGTAACCCAGGTCTATTCTGAGAGCTGACAGATCTCCCGTTATAAATGAAGAAAGATACGCTGTCATTGACTTATACTAGTATCTATGGTTATAGCTTGTAGAAGAAGAGGAAGTTATTAGTGTACTCCCATACGTTCTCATTAGCACAGGCATCAGAACCCTAAACCGCAGATCTTCAGTCGGTTATCAGATAATTCACAAAGAAAAAGTCCGCAGACGGTAAGATCTCCATATTGATATTCTTTCTTTTATTTTTGCCTACTACTACTACTAGTATTCGTTAATACATCTCTATATGCGCAACTCGCAGTCTATGCCATATAAGTTTCTCTGAACTTCAGTCATGCTATACGTGATACGGTGACCCTAGCCATAGTCCGGTCTGCTAGAAATTGGCATTCATGTCGCAGGACACACGATCCGGCAGTGCATCAGTGCTGACTGGAATAAGCCTATTTTTGGGGAAACCACGATCAACTTTGTAGGAAGCGCTCGTGAGCCTAATTTTCTTTCTTCTTTTTTTTCCCTTTCTCGTTTTTTACTGGCTCGTCGGTAATGGAGCCTTGGTATTATCTTTCTATCAACTAAGTTGTCCTTGTCCTCTTGTCCTTTTACCATGGCCCGGCTTCATCGGAATCTTTGTTGTCTCTATGTAAATATGGTGTTGTCTGTGCCTCCGAACACGACCAAATAATCCTTTGGCTCCAATAACAAGCTTAGGCTGTGTATAAACCGAAGGCCGGAATATATGGGAGAGGAACTTGATATATTTGTCTGTCTTGGGTATATTCTTGGCATCACCAGAAACTCCTCATGAGGCTGTATTGACAAGAATTGAGAAACCTCCCATGCAGCGGTAGCTATATGCTAAACTAAAAGAGACAAATAGAGTGGAAGGGTGCTGTAAACTCTTGCTAAGCTCGGGATCAGTGCCTAGTGTTATGAGTTTGGACTATTTAAACATCTTTCCTCCATGTGGGTTAAGAGGGCTTGGAAGAGTGGAAAGATGAGAGATGTCATAACAGGGCTTCCTGTTCCAATATACGGGCTGTTATGTTTCCTATTCTATTGTATTGTACTGTAAATAGTTA
>LXKZ01000556.1:0-58127 GCA_001856765.1 Endoconidiophora polonica
GGGGGGGGGGGGGGGGGGGGGGGGGCAAGACGCTTTCTATCGTCAGAGCTTGGAGATACTACTATGTACTTTCTCGATCCAAGGATCAAGTATGATATAGATTTTGAAGCTTCCATATTACAGGTTTGGTGCCGTGTTATACATGTAAGAAAATGCTACAGATGCGCGTTCCAGAGACAAGATCCGACGTTCTTCTATCAACGTAGCAGCCTCTACAATACCGGCGCCATAGCTAATAACTGTATCTTATACTACCACTCGGTATCTGGCAGTATTTCTTACTATTATATTACCGTTGCAGTTGTATAGTGGCCCCCGTCTGCTCCACATCCCGGCCGGTCCGCTGTTCTTTTGCGGCTAATAATATCCAGACCTACTCTACTCTATAGTCTAATTCCAAGATGCCTACAGGATGGCCTGTCTTGCATATCCGAAATAGCGAGTGATATTGCAGGTGGGTTTTCCCCGAGTTGAGAACTTGCACAAGTTGCTGCTATTAGCGAAGAGTTTGCGCCTAGACCCAAGACTATATATATCAAGCCAAATATGTGCGACATCTAATTTACATCACGGACCAAACTAGACTCTAGACTCTGGGTAGGTTTTGTCTCTGATTGCCTAATATCATATCATTGGACTACGCCCGAGTTGCCATGTTATCCCGCGTTTACTGTATTGCTCTCAGTATAGGGAGGGTCAAGAGTCTGTATTTCCGTAGATTTCTAGTATATAATATAAAATAAAATAAATGTCAAGATAATTAGTTGTGGCCGTTGGTTATTATAATACTGGTAGTTGGTAGCTTATGCAGGATGATGGCTGGTCAAGCCAAGCTCCTTCCTTGTATAGCATGGGCAGCGGGGCGCTCCTTCTCAATAGGCGACAGCCCAATTATTTAGCTTTGTTTATTTTCTTTTCAGCGACCTAAAGACTTGGCAAGGCAATGAGAGGGTGCATAGCTATATAGCATGTTTATTGTAGCTTTTAGCTTATACGTATTATGTATCATTGGAAGCCGCAAATGGAGCGTCTGTAACAAAAGCGGCCTCTGCGCAAAACATAAATAATCAAGGCTACTATGTAGTGAGGCATTCTGACCTGCTGTTGCTATGCTATTGTCCGCACGGGTTCGGAAGCTCAAGCACAGCCCCCCCAGTCGCCACTGCTGGCAGAATTTGTTTTTTTTTTTTTTTTCACAGTAAGCCAGCTCCAGAGCAGCGGTCTGCAAGAGATAACTTCGCGGTGCTACTCGGCAGCTGGTTTTCATCCTCCTCAAGCGCTGATTTAGAGCGACTAGGGAAGAAGCAGAGGTAAGATAAAAGAGGGGCGTATTCTGCCGCAGACCTGCAAATCCCCCCCAACCCATAGGCGACTGGGCGCTTAATACGAAGACGATATTGGAGCGGCGAATCGGTGCCGAGGAGGCATAGCCATAACTAGCTTTAAAGCTAGCTGTAGAACTAATTTCTTGTTGGCGTACTAAAGCTGTCAGTTGGAGGGAGCGGTGAGAGACTTGGTGATATCCTCTGGCCTGGAACTAAAGCTTTGATTCTGCTCAAACTGTATCCAAATATACGGCTGCCTACGCCAAAGGGGGGGGGGGATTAAGGGTGAGGGGGTTAACAGTGAAGGAAGTAAAGGTGTTACGTGTGCATCGTCTCGTATCAATCCTCTTCAATACAGTTCTCATAGCACGAGCCATAACTTGTTTTTTAACCATCGATTGGGGGGAGAGAAGGGCCTATGAGAAAATGGGACAAAAGTACGAAGCCCCTTGTTAGAGTTTGAGGTAATCGAACCCCCCCCTCTTTTCCTTGTTCCCGTCCTCTTCCTCTCTCTCATTCTTCATCGCCTTTCCCCCAACAAATACCAAGACTAGCTTCACCTCAACAAATAGCCTGTCCAAATGATCTCTGTTACTTATAAGCAAAAAGTGTCAAAGTCATCGTCAAAGCCGGCATAAGAAACCCCACAAGATGTTCACGGCATGTCGTCTGCGAAAACGGCATCTCCAGTTAGCTTTCCAAGTGACATCCACGGACGGACCAGGACATGATCGCCGGGTAGAAGTCTTGGCATCTGAAGCCCAGAAGACCTCGCCCCAGTAAAAAAGCTTGGCTTTCAAGATCTCCAGGTCTTGGCGAACGAGCTAAGCAGCCAAATCACCGTCAACACAACGTCTTGGCGAACGGGGGTGTACATTAAGACGGCTGGCCTATTCCCAGTGAACATAGCAGGAGGACAGAAGCACGAAAATACAAAATGAGAACATCACGCAGTTTCTGCCAGCCAGCCGCGAAAACTTAATAGTCCTTCCCGTATAGTCAAAACGGAAAAAGAAAGAAAACAAAAAAAAGTAAATAACTCAAAACAGCCCAAGTAGTAACATCACTCTTCATTTCATTTTCTACCCACCAACTACTAGCCAACTCTTCTGTAAAAATAGCAGGTATAGCAACAAAGCGAAACAGAGCGCCTGGCCTCCAGCTAAGGCCAGGCTCCAAACCAAGTAAAACTTCGTGATTACGGCTTCTGTTTCATGCCAGCGGCCTCAAGTCCCAGATGCTTGTTACCAAGGAACAAATGATGCCAAGACCCATTTAGGTTTGTTTCTTTTGATAAGGTGCTAAGCAGATGCTAGAAGGCGGCTTCGACTATAATGCCAAGCCAATCTACCGAGCACTACAACTAAGCTTACCTATTCCAAGTTGACACAAATCGAACACAAATCGACAACAATCACGTTGTTTAGGCCTGCCAGGCGATGCCAAGCTTTTCTGCCATGTTGTAGGATGCAAGGGCAGAGGCCACTTTGAGGAAAGAAGATCCGGGGAGATGGACGACCATGACGAAACCGGAAGATCTTGTCAACCAAAACATGAAAATATGTAGATACGTATAAATACAGTCGTAGATATCTTATACAGACCGATCTTGAGGCCTGTGCCTTTTGTTGCTTTGTTTCCAACAAGTCATGGACACACACACACACTCACATACTCACAACACACTCACAAGCACCAGCGCATTTCCCTCTCCTTGGAGCCATTTCTTCTGTGACATCTCTCGTTCTTTTCGAATCTGATTTTTCATTCTGCATAGTAGTTAAGGGTGAACAGACCCTTGTTCTATAGGTATATCCTACCCCCCCCCCTTTTTCATCTTCGCCCCAATATCTCAATCCTACAACGAACAGCACAAAACATAAAATGTTGTATAGGAAGACACTATACTTCTTCTACCACTACTTTGGCTAGTATAACCTTGGCTCCTTCATCTCTTAGCTTACAGGCTAGAGGGATTTAACACACAGCTAAATAAACAAAATAGTGATATTTTGATGTAGTCCCTTTCGTACCAGCAAAATGCTTCTTCTACGCGCGCACTTGTCGACATATCTTTTTTTTTTTCACTGCCGAGCCTTTGAAAGTCTTTTCCGCCGTCCGTCTCGGTCTCTAAGACGCCAGGCGTGTCTAATCACATCGAGGGCAGAACAGCAGCAAGGAACAACGCATGCCTCATATCCCAAGCCACTGTTTCCATACCCACTCACAGCGCTGCTATCCTATCATAGCACCAGTACTATTATCATCGTCTAGCTCGGATCATCGGCATCTTCAACCCACGGTCTTCGTAGCATCCATTCCAATTCCTTCTCATTTCGGTTGTTCTACATGCTCGTGTCAAGTTAATTCCATATGGGTTGAAACGCCAATAGACTCCAATATGATCTCAGGGAGCCTAAAAGTGAAACTACTGTAGTGCTTGACGCTTTGTACACCTTTAACACACTTGCCGGTTGCGGTGCTTCGCTTTTTTCTTGTGGTTTCTGTTTTACTTTGCATAGACGTGTTTTTTGGGATGTTCAGTGGTCCTCTTTGTATCCTCTGTGTGTAAGAAAATACCTGCGCTTAATCACACAGTATCCCCTGCTTCTCCCGTGTTTCTCACTAGTTCCTACTTCAGGCTTATATGTGAGCTTCTGCTTCTCCACGCCCTTTTGAGTGCACCTGATTTAATATATAATATTTCAAGTCTACTATGTAACCTACAAAGAGCATACATATGACTCCCTTTTGAGTACAACCTTGCTGCTTTTGGTTCTGTGCTCGCTATTATGGATCTCAGCATGCCCGCCCCGCGTAAAACTTCATGATGTGTAATGCTCTAGAGGCGGCTAAACATCTGAAGGTGAATATCAGATGCCAAGACTTTGGAAAGGTCTATGTGCAATCCCTCTGTCTTCCCCATGACGGCTATTAGCATCTTTCTCAGTAATGGAGATGAATTGCAGAGCACATATCTTGGGCGCGCAAATGCCCTCAGGTAAGCCTGACGAGATGGGGAAAATGCGTTCGTTGTTGTGATGAGACAGCCTTTTTTTTGGCTCAAAGGATACCATACCGAAGGCTGTAAGAGGAAAAGGTTTAGGCAGTTGGACGATTACCACAATTCTCTCAAATATATTAACCCTATTTATATTAAAAGCCATCTAAATTTAACTAGTTTTATTAACATCGCGACTACTTTGGATTTCTATGGGCTCTCACGTACACCTTCGAAAGGTAGTGATCTACTTTGTTGTGTAAACACACGCTTTATCCCCTATGGCCTATGTATAGTGACTTTTCATGGCCCATTGCCGTCATCCCCAGCGTCTGAAGGGGCCGATATATCGTCTTCACTCAGTTCTTCCACCACTTCCTCATCGCCACTATCTTCCTCGTCACCTTCCTCATCGCCTTCGTCATCACTAACATTCTCGCCATCTTCATCATCTTCATAATCTCCCTCATACTCATCCTCATCCTCATCCTCATCCTCATCCTCATCCTCCTTCTCATCCTCATCCTCATCACCTTCGTTCCCAGCCTGCTCATCTTTATTTTCTTCATGTTTGTCTTCGGCGGGGTCCGTTGTCTTTCTCTTCTTGACCGGGGGTGGAACTAGATAGACATCTATCGTTAGCTGTAGATCGGTAGGTTGGAGCCTCTTCATTATTTGTACTAACCTTCAACTACATCAAGGTCGCTATCTGCATCAGGCTCGATGTATTCTTTTGCGGTTGCCGTTTTTCCTTCTAGGTTTTCAACTCCTTCTGTGGCAATAGTTCCTTCGTTGCCTATTTTCTCGCTCGATTCGCCCTTCTCTGAAGCATTGTTATCGACATCACCCACAAGGATATTCTTCTCGGTGACTTCGGCAACGCTGTGAAATTATTTAATACGTTAGTGAAATTTCAAAAGTAACGTCGTGATCACAAAGATGATACCATTGCTATCTCAGTTTTTCGCCGGTTTTATCATACTGATAGCCATATTATCTCGTACTAGACTCACGTTTCATCTTGGGTGGTTACAGCTATTTGGGAAGAATCATCTCCTTCGTTATCAACATCCTGTTTTCTCTTGCGTGAGGTAGACATCATCAATGCTGCTTGAGTGCGAACAAGTATCGTTGGATCTCGAGAATATGATGAGATAAAAAATCGATCGGTCGTGAACAAGTTTTATGTTCGATGGTTATGGTGATGGAGATGGCGATGACACAAGAACGATGCACAATAAATGTACATTTTGCTGGAGAAAGATATGGGAAACCTTGAGCCTGCCAAGCTGTGATTGGCGGTGGGTTTATCTGATTGACGCGGACGCGACGGAAACGGCAAGAAGACAGTGAGTCTGATTACGGTACCTTATATGGCGGTAAGTCACAGGACCAATCAACAAAAAATAAAATAAAATAAAAACATCTTTATTCCGCGATATATCCCACACGGTTACAACACCCTTCGACATTCTTTGGTATGAGTACCGAGCCTATAAATCTTGAAGGTCATATCTTATCACGGCCGCGTTGTATATACAGATGCAGCTCCGATATGCTATCATTCGCCACTAGATACCAGGCTTCTTCGAGGGGAGAGTGTAAATAGCCTTCTAACCTCCAGCTGCATAGCTATAGTATTATATAATGTTTCCATACGGCGTGCAATCACCAGGATGGGTCCATATCATGCCTACAACTATTAGCAGTTAGGAAAAGTTAGAATGCATTAGTGCAACTTTGATAGTGATGTAAACAATAATTATAACCAAATTACACATCACCACCATTACTGAAGCTTTGCCATCAAGGCAACTGCCTACATTCGAAGTTATGTGACACAATGACTGCAGTTCCTTCCTCCTATTATGTTTACAAAACAACAGGAAGACTTCTACTTACATACAACAGTTTGAAATCATCCTCATCTTCTACATATCTACAGCCGCATATACTGTCCTCATTCCATCAGAAAACATCAAAACAATGTCTTCGAGAGGCACCTTAATCCACACAAATTCCTGCCTCTACAGACCATATTTGATTGAGCGCGAGAGGCCTAAGGACTGTTGTACACGGACATGCCTCTTATCGCTCATTAACAGCCGGCTGCTAGACGTCAGGTGCCCCAACATGGCGCTACACCGCTCTGGGACACACGCCCTACTTAAGACTACGGACAATACGAATAATATTAAGAAGCACGGGAATCACGGCCGGACATAAAAGACGCAAAGTCATCTCATCTCTGGCCAGCACACCCTCGGCGCATTTCTTTCCTCCACTTTTCTGCATATATCTATGGTTTGTCTTCTGTGCTTCTACAGCTTCCACAAGTCGACTCAACTGGCAACCAAAATCTCGGTGTACGCCATGGAACTTATTGCTTGCCAGATCATTACCAATAATCGTTTTGGAAAAAGTTACTTTTCTTCGAGAATCGATGGTGCGTCTATACAAGATGTATTGACTGAGAACAAATGCAGCCATGCTATTCAAGACTTCGAGGTACGCAGCAGTATATCGATATTGAACTATCACAGGATATCTATAACTGATGCCTTTCTACTATAGCTATACTTTACCGTCCCGAGCTATCGTGACTAGTTGCTTTTACATGATTGCATTCCAAAAGTATCCTTCCTCGATCCCCCAAAGTATTGTTCTAACAAAGGGCTGTATCATTACCAAAACCAGTCATACCACATAAAACGTCAACTTAAGCCCAAGAGAAGAAACCATTTAGTATTGGAGAACAGTTGCTTCGCAATGCTGTAGAGAATACTATCAATGTCATACTATTTTTGGTCAACCTCTACTACTGCTTCAGCAATAGTGTATGGCTCTCTATCACGTTCAAATACAACTATTTTTGAAACTGACATACTCGGTAATAACGCTTGTAGGCTCTAGTCAACACGCCGCCACTAACACATTCAGGTTACTATCAACATAATATCATATATCTTTGCTTGCTCTGTTTGGGTTATACTGCGTCTATGTGTAAGGCTTTGTGTAGCGTTAGGCATGATTCCATAATAGTCAGAAGTTGTTTCGTGACTTAGGGGAACCTCTTTTAGTAGCACAGGTAAAGCTTAATTAGTAGTATAGTAAGGTATTATTACACTTAATTTACTTGGTTTCCCATCAGAATACGTTGTAGGTACACAGTTGAGTTGTAGTTTCTAAGATGCCGCAGTATGTCGGGCCTCTAATTACTGTAACATATCAATACATCTCGATTTCTCTACTCTGTTAACTATATATTATTTAATAATGTTTCAAGGCATACACTAGTTTGATGGTTTGCACACCAGTTCCTTGTTACGTAGCTCAACGAAACAATTCGGTTATCTACAATCGTCCATCATTATGACATAACTATAGTATTTAGAGATCGGTTCTGGGTAGCATTACTCCAATGATGTAGTCAAAGTATAGCAATATCTAACATACATACTGACTAAGGTTAATAGATCTTGTGTGTATGTATTTAGTATGACAAGCATTGGTGTGCCTGTTGCATGTTGTATACAGTCTGTACTACTTCATATATTTTATACAAACCCATAAGAACAATGATCATTTGCTTATGCTTAGTGTTTATAGCACAATGAAGCATAGATAAGACAGCATATATTACTATAATGTATGCCTTATTTATATATATATAAGTTTGTATAAAAAAAAGGAGGTCCAGTGAGGGCTTTTACTAAGAA
This sequence comes from Endoconidiophora polonica, assembly GCA_001856765.1. Taxonomy (NCBI): domain Eukaryota; kingdom Fungi; phylum Ascomycota; class Sordariomycetes; order Microascales; family Ceratocystidaceae; genus Endoconidiophora; species Endoconidiophora polonica. The sequence goes on from LXKZ01000556.1 coordinate 8,046, forward strand.
TGATCAAAGTATTGAAACTGGATGTTAGCATGATTTGCTATACATGATATCAGCATATATAACCCTTAGGTTCACAACCAATGACTTTAACCCATGTGATTCATACTAATTCTAACATACATTTGACACCTAAAGTCATGTGCTAAAAGTTAGATCGATAGAATGATTAAATATATATAGATATATATATATATATATTTTTTTTAATCATTAATCTTATCAAGTATTACGATAATTATATAATAGAGACAGTTTGAAAAAAAAAAACCCTATGTATGTTAGGGTTAAGTATAGTCGAAATCAAGTTCAACCCCTTGTAATGTTGAGAAGCGCGTCGATAAGGCTTTTGAGAGAAAGTTTTACTGGACGCCACACAGCAACGCTACATAAAGATCGACATTTGCCAAGTTACTACGCAGATGGCCTGTGTGTACAGGTCATCTGTTAGTATGCTTCCCCCCCCCCCAGACCAAGCAAAACCCGTTTTGCCCAAGCTGCAGCAATTGAGGCCAGGATAAATGAAAGAAGGGGGTAAGTCGAGTACGGTTTTCATCGTTTCAATCTTCAGATTTTCCTTTTTATAAAACTCGGCAAGCATGCAACCAGAAATCTCGCCGACTGATGGAGAATATGTTGGTCCTTTGGGTTGGAGGATAGCGTCTCAAAGGAGACACAGGTTGACAAGTTAAAAAAGTATACTTCAGAAAAATATATGTGAAAACTCTCTTCTTTTTGATATATTGCTATATTCGCTTTGTTTAACCTTGAAAATTTGGACGGTTTTGTTACATACTAGCTCAATAGCTGTAGTCAAAAATAAGACTATTGTGTAATGATATTATTGTATGGCTAGTTAGCTCGCTTCCACTAACAGGAATAGCTGGATAGGTAACAATCAATACGCGTCATGCCAGTTTCGATGGCATCTTGTTTGCAGACTAGGTTTATTTCATCGGTAATCATGTTTTTTCCTACCTAAGATTAAACTTTTGGTCTATATTCCAGTATTCGCAGCTTTGTTCTATTATAATTTGTGGTGTCCGAATGGAAATCAAGTTTCATTACAAAAGTTTTAGTTCTGACTTTGCATACGTTCGCAACTGCGTTTTTACAGTTCAATGATGTGATAAATATTAGGGTTCGGTTGATTGTATATAATTTCGGGGTAGTTATGAGAGGGCGGCAGGATTTTGTAAAATGTCCCTAGAATAAGGATAAGGAAGGCATGGAAGTTCTCCTGTGATGGTACCTAGCTTTGGATTGGGAATGACATAAGTTTAGTTATTCAATAGTTTGAATGCATGGACTCTGAAGAACTTTTGACTCGATTATTCTGAGATATACATATATTGGATCTGAAAGCACGAATGAGAATTAGATTCAGTTCTTCGATACGGTATTGGTATTGCATTGACATAGAGGCACATAGTTATACCCCTAAGCGTGTACTATTTCGAGTCTTTAGTAGCTTCCTTTGGTGCAATGCCATGTCAAGGCAAGGACTTTTTAGCTGTTGTTGGGCTACCTACTACCCAATAATGATATGCCCTATGGCCTAGATATCTGCAAGCGAGGTGGTAGTAGGCGGGGAGCTCGGAAGCTAGCTACTTTCCTTGCATCTAGAGAGAAAGAGAGAGAGAGAGATAGGGCCTAAAGTTGATGTTTATACAAGCCCTGAGAAGCGTGTCTAATGTGACTATGGATGAGACAGGAGTTTCACTTTACCATTCTCTTGGGATATATAGGCGAGCTGATTGTTTGGCAGGAGTTAAGAGAGGAATCTATAGATGCTAGGAAAGTCTGTAAAATGCGTCAAAACAAAAGCATGTGTCATTGTTGAGAGCGATATCTTGCCAATGTATGGAAAGAAGAAACGCCGGTACCACCAACTAGTATGTGCTATTACACTTGTAAGTGCACGCACTACTACCTTGTATTGTGATGATATTGGTGGAATGAATAGTATAATGGCATTTACTTCGTCACTATCACCCACTTTATCGGTCGTGTAATGTGAACGACTGTATGGCGTGCTGGACTATGGGTCAAAGGGTTACCGTTGCTAATATAATATGTTCTGACTTTAGTTTTTCGAAGCTTGCATACATGGTGGGACTTTGGCACAGCTGAAAAAGAGGCGTTTGTTGCCCTGTAGGAAGACCGAAGGTGGAAGGACTTCACAACACAATGTACATATGTAAGATTTTACGTAGTTACACATTAGTTATAGCAGAACATAATATGCTTTTTTTGTGTATTTATTACTAGCACATATATGGCTGGCCTCGCTTGGAACCGCCCTGTGGGAGTTCAATGGTTTTTTCTCCCTGCAGTCATGGCTCATGTTTTAAAGTTGGATTTGAATCTCCTTTTTGGGATTATTGTGCATGACTGAGGCGCAAACATGGTATATCGAAAAAAAAAAAAAACCAAAGATGGATGTGATATTTCTTCACGAGTGAGATGGAGCTTGAGCTAGAGTGAGTGACATGATGAAAGGTAGAACATGAGATGAAGAAAAAGAAGAAGCATTAGCGATAACACACCTGTCTATCCAGTCATTGGATCGTGATGGATATGGCGCTTGCAACAGATTGCCCACTAGCGCATTGGCGACTTGAAAGACTCCTGCCGCTCAGTTCAATCTAGCAGGCCTGGCTTAAGGGCTTCCTATAAGCATCAAGGCTATCTATCATTGTCATTACAGCTACTTGGCTGGCATGCTGGGATCAAACGTTTCTCGGTTGCGACCCAAGTAGGCAATCCACGAAGGACGGCCGCCTGGATTCCATGGTTTTTGGCAAGCTTCTCCTGTGGATGTTGGGCAGACAGAGTGATAGCAATGAAGCCGTGATCCTTGTCTTGTTGTGAAAGTTGCAAGACTAGTTGGCAAGTAGTGTTGGCATTAGCATTAGTTGACATGCCCTTTGTTAATTGCTGTTGATCTGTATATGGATGGATATAATGAAGTAATAACTAGTGTACTGAGTACTTGCCTTGGGTGTTCTTCGGCGAAAAACGCAACTACTAGGCTTCAAAGTCCTCCACCGGATTTTGGGTTGTGTTTATTTTTTCCCCTTCTCCTTCATTTTTTCTTTTCTTTTCCTAGATTTCTTTGTCACTCGTTTGTTTTGTGCCGGTTGTTCTTTTTTCGTTCATTTGTCTTGTCTTTCGTTACCATTTCCTTTCATCATCATCATTCGTTTCGATTTGACGTGCTCGCCGATGTTTTGAGACGTACTTTGGCGTGAATCTATCCTTCGTTTTCTTCCTTGTGCAATCTTACGGCTTAAAAGGCACTACTGCCGTCTTTCCGCCTTTGTGTCTTTCAGGACGACACACTCGATAACTTTTCTCCATTGGTGCTGTGGGCGTTCATTCAGTGGCTACGCTACGGCGATTTTTTTTTTCTCTATGGTTGTTGTCACCACTGTGACTGTGCTTTGACATCAGACGCTTCGCACAAAACAGCGCTATCAGATATCTACAATCGTGTGTTTGTTTCGCTGGTCCGATATACACATCGACTGATTAAAACTGCAATATCACCGACTGCTGCGTGGTCGTTTTATTCGCACTGAACTTCTATCTTGCAATACCGCTATCGACTTGACATTTTCGATTTTACATTTGCTTCACGAATATATATATACATATATATATACTGCTTCTGACGTTTCTACCATGACCTGATGCCGCTTCTCCTCGATCCGATCCAAGTTTGCCCCGGTGAATACTATCTGTCAAGCTTAGTGTTGCCTATATCTACGCCGTCGACTGGGCACTGCAACCGCCTTTACGACAGACCATTACGCGTAGTGGATATTTCTCCATACACCGTTTCCTTGGAGAGATGTCCGCTCCGCGGCAACAGCATCAGCAACAGCAGCAGCGGCAAGTCCGTGAGTTTGGACATCATCCCACTCGACAACCTCGACAACTTATCCCTGCTGGGCCTGTAGATCCAGCCCCTGATCAGAGCAATAGCTATGAGGGAATTCCAATTTCCAATGCCCACATGCAACTCAATCAGCGTTACCCGAGCCGGAGTCAGAGTCATAATCAAGCCCAAAGACAGCATCTGCAGCACCAACAAAATTATCTACATCATAACCCGAATAGTCATATGTATGGCGCCCAACGACAGAATCCTCAGATGAGAGCTCTCAGCCCAAGTCCTAGTCCTGGTAGTCATAGCGTCTTAAACGATCATTATCATGGCCAACATCAGAACTTGCACCACAATTACCGAGAGCCTGGATCGCCGTACGGATTCCATTACCAAAATCAGCAATCCAACCAGGCCCTTCATGGCCCTCGCAGCGCTAGCAGAATTGGCTTTGATAATAACACAGCAAACTTCACCCTCAACCAGGCATCTCTGTATCAGCATCCACACCCACAGTCTCCACAGGCTCTCCCGTCGCCCGTGTTTCCTCATGATGACCGGCGTCAGTACTTCAACCCAGATCGACGCTCTCCACCACCGCCCCATGCCCCAAAACCCGTCTACCCTGGCGTTAATGCAATGCCACGATGGGCCAACGCTCAAAGTTTTTTAGGGAAACCCATGGTGCTCGGTCAAGACGATAATGTCCCGATACGCAATGACGAAGAGCCCATTTATTTACATAGTGTGCGATCTATTGACGACGTGGTCCTGTCACCAAACGATAATATAGACATAGAAAAGCTGGTTGTTTCACGTTCACACTCTTCATCATCACTGAATGGTAGAGGTGGTATCACTACAGCCACAACTACAACTACAACAAGTAGTATCACTGCCACTTCTAGAAGCAACTCACCAATTACAGCCCTACCGCCTTCTGTAATGCGCCTGCATCTGGACACTGAAGCCGATGGTCTAGCGAGCTCTGATGCGGTAACCGGCTCTCTGGGATCGCCATCCATGAAGTCGGCTGCTACAACAGTTACAGTTCCTCAGGGAATTATGGTTTCTGTTCCTGCTTCTGTCAATGCTGCTGTGAGCCTTGCCGCCTCTAAAAAAATTAATTTGAACAGTACTCCTACCAAAACCACTGGACCCCTGTCATTTCCAGCTTCTGGCTCCGGATCTAAACAAACACAGCAGCAGCAGCAGCAACAACAACAACAACTGCAGAATTCCTTTGGCAATAATAGTGTAGCAGCACAAGCATCTGGTTTTGTTTCTGCTGTTTCTTATGCCCCAGACCGCGACGTCGCAACTCCTCTTCCGAAAAAGCACCCTCTAACCCTCAAACTCATGGAACATGGCGACGGCGCTACCCCATTTACATCTTATCCATCTCCTAGTACCCCTTCTCACCCGTTTCCGCAGTACACACCGCAGTCTCCTATGAATTCTTCATCTGCACCGTATTCGCAAAACTACGCCCAATCTCAGCAATCGCCCGGCCTAGTCGGAAACTTCTCGCGTCCCCGGAAATACAGCATTCGAACTGCCACACCCGAACCATCACCGCGAGGCGTGACTCCCTGGCCTTCAATTACTCTTCCACCACCACCGACCTCCCACCCAGGCACATCTACAACCTCTATTCCCGAAGATCCGGTTATTGCCTCACCCATCACCATATCCAACCCCAACTGCGCAACCTACCCTCGTAGAAGCAAAAATATGTGGCCTCGCCCTCGTGGCACCTCTGGCTCCTCTGCTGTATCCTCATCCTCTGCAAATGAGTTTTACGACGCACGAATCCCTCGATCACGCCCACCTATAGGCGCTGTGGGCAATGGCGCCCATCCAGTACGGTCTAATACTGCTGTGCACCGCAATCCTTCGGCTGGACATCCTCCTACTCACGCTTTCCATTTGCCACACACGACCAACCAACCCTGGATGGCTAAAGGCGGATCCCGTTCATCTTTCAGATCACAGGCGTCCACTCAGGTGACGTCGCATACCGAAGACAGCAGTTTTCGCACTAAGGGCACGCCAGTTAGCTCTTTATACAACGAAGATACACAGGATGACTCCATTGTAGACGATGTGATGGGGATGTACTATCAAGGATTCGCTGACTCTGACTCTGAAATCGCACAAGATACAACAGACATTGACAACGATTATGAGCACGAACATGACCAAGACGACGAGTACCACGATGCCTCGTCAACATTTCAGCGTGTTTCTGATCACAGCTCGTCAACTCAGAGTAAAGTACTTTCACCCCGGGTATCACGAGCGGGGTCGCATGCTAGCGAGTCTGTCAACGGTCTAGATTCTGAATTTGTTTCTCCGGATACTACACCACCACGCCCGAGTAATCTTGCAAATCGCCGATCTAGAGCTCGTAACATCACCCCAATTGATATTGTTGTTGAGCCAACTCCACACCAGATCACGGCCCTCGGCCAACAGCAGCAACCCGTCACACCAAAGCCTTTCAACCCACACCAGCCTAGTAACGTGCTGTCTCCCGACCATACCTCCGGCCCTCGCCGCCCACGACCGCGGTCGTCTTCAGTACCGCCAAACATGGCCATGATGTCTTCTGCCTTTCGTAGAGACGCAGAGATACGTGACTCTGGCAAGTCTTTGGGACTTGGCGCAAAACTCGACTGTCCAGATATTCATGCACCACTACGTTCCCCTACTCTTTTGAGCAGGACACCTACCATAAGCAGCCCTATCTCTCGCGCTCCATCCCCACCACCGGTCAATATGCAGCCCGCCCCAGCTCAAGTCAAACCTGAGGATCCTATGGCTCGCGACCGTTATGGATTCCGTAAGGAAAACCAATATATAACCCGTGATGCCTACGATAAGTGGAATGAAGGCTACAGCCAATATCTGGTCCGTCGCCGCAAGAAGTGGAACGCCTACATGAAAGAAAATGGTCTCATGACCGAGAACCCAACTCGGTTCCCAGCCCGTAATGCGAAAACCAAGCGTTTTGTTCGTAAGGGCATACCGCCTGAATGGCGAGGAGCCGCTTGGTTCTATTATGCTGGTGGCCCTGCTATCATGGCAAAGTATTCCGGACTGTACGACCAGTTATTGAAACAGACAGCTAAAGAAGTTGACTCTGAGGCGATTGAGCGAGATCTTCATCGGACATTCCCTGACAACATCAAGTTTCGCCCAAATGGCATATCCGCTCTGAGCAACACTGCCGAAATCCAAAAACACATGGTCGGCGATAAGGCGGCAAATTCAAATGTCGAGACGCCAATCATCGCTGCTCTTCGTCGTGTGCTGCTTGCATTTGCTGTCCATAACCCAGCCATCGGGTATTGCCAGAGTCTCAACTTCCTTGCTGGTCTCCTGCTACTTTTCATTGACTCTGAGGAACACTGCTTCTGGCTACTCAACGTCATCACTCGCTGTTATCTACCTGGTACTCACGAAACCAATCTTGCTGGCTCAAAGGTTGATTTGGCTGTAATGATGTCTTGTCTTTGTGAGTCGATACCAGACCTGTTCCATAAGCTGGCTGCTGATCCAGACGATGATGTACGACCTTCTACTGCACGCCCTGCACGTCCTGTCCGTATGATGCGCCCAAAGAAGAGAGATCCGAACACGGTCCTTGGTGACCGACTGCCACCTATCACGTTGTTTATGACATCTTGGTTTATGAATTGCTTCATTGGCGTACTTCCAATCGAGACTACTCTACGTGTGTGGGATGTATTCTTTTGTGAAGGATCCAAGACATTCTTCCGCATTGCTATGACTGTGTTCCGTACAGGCGAGAACCAAATCAGGGCCTCAGATCCTATGGAGATCTTCCCCGTGGTCCAGGGCCTACCCAGACGCCTTCTTGATGCCAACGCATTGCTAGAGTTATGCTTCCGTCGGCGTGCTGGATTTAACCATATTAGTCAACAGCTTGTAGATGGTCGTCGAGCTGAGGCAAGACGTCTTGGCGAAGAGGACCTACGTTCGCATGCCGATAGTCATCAAGGCAGCCTGGACTAGATATATGCCATGGCTTCTTTACGATGCTGCTGCACGTATGCTCTTGAACTTGGAAGCGTTTCTTTTGTAAGAAGTTGATACACATTAAATCCCCACTATCAGAACGCCAGATTGGTGCTTCAGCCAACTTATCGTCTGTCGTGTTATATTTTGTTCGCTGTTTCAAGATACCCTTTTCGTCTTTCACTTTTTCTTTCTTCCTTTTTTTTTTTTCAATGTTTTGATTATCTTATTATTTCTGCGATTCTGGCCCCTTTTTATCCAGATCGCACCAACTTCATCTGTTAAGCATAGCCTTGTTCTCTTTGCTAGCATTTACGATACATAGCCTCTACTTTTGACTTGAAGTTAAGTTCGACGAAATAGGTTTATTTACTTTCTTTTTTTCTATGGATTTACGCGCCATCTACAACAATAGTACTGTACTTGGCCTACTCCGAGAACAAAATTTTTTGCACAAAAAAAAGCGGCTTTTTCTTTTACTCAACCATTACTTTCATATTTTCTGCATCTTCTTACCCAAAATCATGCACTTACTTTGTTGATTGCTGTTTTCTATTATTTTATTATACCATAGCCTTGGATGTTGGCCGGCCCTAGTGGCTTATCAAGATTTCCAACAGGGCATCATAGACTACTACTACATAGTACATAGATATATTTGTACTTTTCTTCATTCTGTTCCATTTGTCACATATTACGCAAACTCTATATTTGAATTCCATGGACGCCACAGCTAAATTGGTTGACCTAATCTGCCTGCTGAATTGAACACACTCATACTTTTGTACTACCCATATACATACACATCATAATATAGTTCTTTTATTGCATAGATGACTTGCCAAACAGATAACTGGAATATACTATTCCATACTTGACATGGAAATGCTACACACTTGTGCTCTCTACCATGATAGCATGTTTTTTTTAAAAAAATTATTGTAGCTATCCTTTACGGTGAGAACCTTAGGAACAGTGATCATATATCTTCTTTGATTATGTAACTGAAATTTAGCAGTGAAGGGAAGGCCATTCAAGTTATGATATTCGTTGTATTCCTTATTTCATAGCTGCTAATGCTAAGACTCTTGATACCGGTGATAGGCGCTGCGGGTCAAGATATAATCTCAGTACAGACAGCCAGGAACATTTTTTTTTTTCTAATCATTAATCTTATTAAGTTTCTAGAACTATGAAGATACAGCCAGGAACATGTGAGAATGAGCAAGCCCAAGTATGTTGTTAAAGGAGTGACCCCGTAGAGTGTTTCCAGTGTTTGAGCCTCGTTGCATTAGGCACGTTGTACGAATTTGGATGTTGCTAGAAGAAAAACAAAACAGCCCAACATATCGCCTTTGAGACCATAATTCTTGGGGGGGGGGCAGTAGGCAGGCAATGGATGGATACGGCGGTTAATGTCCAATCATGTATCTAGGCAGAGGCATGGTTTCGAGTAACATTCTCGGCTTCGAGATTGAATAGTGTGCGGTTGAAACGAAACTGGTTTGCGGCATCCTGATCTAGCGGGTCATCGGGGTTTGGTTCCTTGAGCAGAGAAACAACGGCCTCTAACACGGTAGAGATGCGCATATTAGGCTTCCAAAAATCGGTCTTGAGCATTTCAAGGCATATGGCGCCGGTGCCATCCGACGCTACATTAGGATGGTATATTTTCGTGTTGAACTTGATTGTCGGTGTTTTGAAGGGATAATCGTTTGGTAGAGAGATAGTTAGGCTGAACACGCCGCCTTCGTATGGCGTTCCGGCAGGGCCATCGATGGATGCCTGCCAACTATGTATGTTGCACTCGGACATGGTAACAGAAACGCCTGGTAAAGGTTTCGTAGAGAGATCGGCGAACTCCTAAGGCGAGAGAGAAAGACAGAGCGATGGCAGGCGTTAGCAAGGTGAATAACAAAAGTTGCTATTCATTCAGAAGAGGGGCAAGACGGATTGGATACGAATTGAACCAACCTTGTTGATGCGTTTAGTACTACTGGCCATGATTGCGATGTTGCGATGCTTGAATGTGGTGGATGGCGATGAATGGTGTTGCGTTGTAAGAAACTTGTTTAGGTGTAGTAGGGCCTATTTGTTGCTAGTGACAGTAAAATTATACTGCAGAGGATATATTATTACAACTAGAAGTAAAGAATATCGAATAAATTCGCGGAGAGTCTTCAATTTGGTGAAAACTTAAAGCCGAAGAAACAGGAAATGTGTCGAATGCAGCAGACTGAAACCATCAAAATACAATGCTCTTAGAATTAACTACAGTTACGCATGAGACAAAACAGGAACATTGTGGATATCACCAGGGTTATACGGCCTAGGGTTAATAGAATAGATGAGACGTGACATAACTACTAGTTAAATGTATAGCCTTGATGATTAAATAACCTTGGGATTTGTACCGGCTCATTGGTGAGTTGTAGCTCTTCGGTAGAGTTACTAGAGTTAACTTGTAGTCTGATCCTCTTCTTCTTCATCACCATTGTCTTCGTCATCGGCTTCAATGCCTTCTTCGCCATCGTCTGGGAGTTCCAACTCAACATCCATGGTTGGCCCATCACGGTGATCATCACTATCCTCTTCTTCTTCGTCGTCATCCTCTTCTTCCTCCTCCTCTTCATCATCCTCTTCTTCATCATCCTCTTCTTCTTCATCATCCTCATCGCCTAGGTTTTCTGATTCGCCTTCATCTTCATCTTCCTCTTCTTCTTCATTAGCCTTGGCACTGGCATCTTGGATGCTGGCATCAGCCACAAGCTGAGCATCTGCACTATCATCATGGGTGAGATCTCCTTCAGCATGGACTTCTTGGCCATCGACATTGCCAGCAATAGTAGCTTCTTCTTCTTCTTCTTCATCATCTTCTTCCTCCTCCTCCTCCTCCTCCTCCTCATCATCATCATGAGCATCCTCGTCTCGGTCTTCGCCATCTTCTGCGTTACCAGAAGCCTTGCCGCGAGCAAGATTTGGAAACATAAGGGATGATGGCGGTGGAGCGTCATCATCGTAGTCGGGCGGAATATCACTGAGATCACTCTCCATGAACGAGTCTGCAGCTTCTGAGTGGGAATGATCTAGAAACTGTATAGACTCGTGGGGACCATCGACATGTCCACGATCTGGGAGAGCAGTGTCATCTCCGTCTCCTTCGCCACCGCCATCTTCTCCATCAACGTCATCCTCATCCTCATCCTCATCTATTTCACCATCGAGAGCGGTGTCTTTCATCTCAGTGTCTTCTCCAATATCTGCATTAGGTGAGGCGTCGCGGGTTCTAGAGCCCAAACGGCTGCGCGAACGCGATTTACTGGTGACACCGGAAACTGTGCTGACTTTGGGCTGGTTGCCGGCAGCAGCATCAATCAGTAGGGCAACGATATGTTCCGCCTTGCGGATTATATCTGGACGGCGTACAGTCACCCGCCGAGGTCTTCCGGCAGGTGCTATTGATACATCAGCACTTATGACATTGGCGGCTACGATTTCATCAGCCTCGATTCCACTTGCCATTGCCGTATCTTCGTCAATCATGGTCAAGGAATTCTTATCCTCTAAAGCTATAGCTGTAGTTGCAGTAGGCGCAGGGACCGTAGCGGAAGCTACAGCACTGGGCTTCTCCTTCTCAGCTGCTGACTGCAATTCCGGACAATCTTGACTGCATTCGGAAAACACCCGAGTGAAGGCATCGACAATCAGGTCATCAATTCCACCTGCCTTGAGGAGACCAGAGTTCAGTTTGCGCAACTCGACAGCATCCTTCATACAAGCTACAGAAGGCACTACAGGCGCAGAGCCAGCATTTGACCCAGAGCCAGTTCCTGATACTGATGATCCGCCGTTATTAGCACCAGAGTCGTCCCCGGACATTGAATGTGACATGGCCCAGTTTACAATTATGTCTGCTATCTTGTCAAGCTGCTCAAGAGACCAGTGCTTGAACAGGTCGTCTTCGACCGTAGGCCCAATCTTATAGGCCTTCCGAAGTACACGCATGTGTTCCATGCAGCAAGTTTGCCAGAGCTCGGTGAAGTGGTAAAAGTCTGTGCTTCTCTTGCGGATGCGGCGCAGTATAAGCTCCAAGTTCTCATGATCGCCCAGTGCCGCAAGAAGCTTCACCATAAATCGCGTATACTGTTCAGTGTAGACGTAGTGGCGCCCAGCCCGCTCAGCATCGCACTTCCACACATTCATCGCCATAGTCTTGGTGAACATAGAGTCGCGTAGGACATTAAAGGCAGCCTTGGCTTGCATAAAATCAATAGGCAGACTAGACTCTAGATCATGACCTAAGAGAGTGCAAACTTGTCGGAAGATAAGGCGATGCTGCCAGTTGCTCTTGTCCTTACTGCGAAGCAGACGTAGGCTACGTATAGCGTAACTTTCCCACCAATCTTGTTCGTCGTCTGGATCGTCGCCATCAGGCATTTCGTGACTGGTGGTACTGTCGTTTCCATCTTCGCTGCCGCTGTTCTGGCCATGCAGAGGCACGCCGAATGGTTGCTTGGAAAGTATATTTGCTGCTTGTATGGGCGACAGGTCGCGACGAGCCACGAGCTTCATTACGACCGTAAGTAACTTGTAATGAGGCTCCAAAATGGGTGCAGTGCGGCTGCTTTTAGTGCTGGCAAAGACTACTTGAACAGACTTTTGTAGTGCATGCAATAAGGCACGCATATGAACTTTGTCTACCGCTCCTTCTTTTGCGTCTGTTTCGAGAATGTCGAAGTCGGCAGTAGGCTCATCTATATTGGTATATATCTTCCATAGGCACTTGGCGTACATGTACCGTGGTCGCCAATCCTGTGGCCTGAGGCTGATGGATCGCTTGAACAACTGCGCGGCAAATCTCCAAACCTTCAATGGTGTCATCTCCTCGTGAGCTTGTCTTTGGAAAGTATCGTAGTTGCTAAGCTCGATGAAGAAGCGCTGATGGTCGGCATGACGGAACACATCCATTGAAAACGGCTCGCGGGTTGAAGAATACAATCGGCAGCCGAAGCAATAGTAAATATCAAACATTGCAGTAACATCCAGACCTTGAAGCCCATGATCTTTATTATTGAGCGGATCGTCGAGCCCTTGCTGCGCTCTATCTTTTATATAGGATCTCAGCCATGATCTTTCAGCCCAAGAATACGATAGTGCAAGAGTGTAGCAATGTATAGCTTGGCGCTGTAGCCGCACTAAATCAGAGCGATCTCGGTTCATACGATCGGCTGTCCATAGAACAGCATCATCTAGCTCGCAGTCGAAACACTGTGCGATTCGTAGCCAACAATCCCAGCGATCGGGGACAAACTGGAGCTGTTGACGGAAGAATGTAGTTGCTATTCGGAAATCGTCGATTGCACTAGGTGTTTGACGTTTCATGAGCTCGAGAGAAGTATAACGTGTAAAGGCAATCATGCCGAGAAGATAATACCAGCCATGTCGGGCAAGGGCCCAGTCTGGTGTTGATTTGACTGTCACTGCATTAAGCATAAGTGCGCCATGATTGGCTTGGTATAATCTTAGCGCTAGCACCGGACGCTTTAAAAACTCCGTGTAGTTGCGTATGTTATGAATCATAGGAGGTAGCGCTTTACTTTGTCCAACGGCCCGCATTAACTGCTCGATAGCGCCCTTGAGATCGCTGCGTAGTAAATCTTTCATGGGCATTGCTTTAGCTAATATCATGACGCGCTCGACAAGAGCTAAAGCATGCTTGCGCTCAAGCTCTGATGACGGACACCCATGATCTTGCAATTCCCATAGGCCAACGCCTAAGCGAATGCCATGAAGGTCGTAGAGCACTTGGCCAAGGTAATCTTCCCAATTATCAATAGTATTAAACTTGAGTAGCTCGTGGCGCATCATCTGTAAGAAGATTTTGTTTGACGCGCGACAGTACTTTCGATGACCCAATACCAGGTGAATAGCTGCTAAGTAGTCTGCCAGCTCGGTTTCCGGGTTGGGGAATGTCTCCGAATTAGATTGAACGCCAAAACGCACAAGTGTATACAGCAGACACCATAGTCGAACCTGTAGATCGCGCAACTTGCTCAGAAATGTTTGGAACGAGTTGTTATAAGTCTTCTGGTTGACCATGCCTATGCGAATCTCATCTTCGAGCATTGCCACGCTGTGAAGGAATGTGATAGCTCGTGTCACTGCACTACAGGACGACTGTAGGTGCTCGTTATCAATGATTTCGAAAGGGTCACTACCGCTGGCAGACATGTTGAGTGTCATGTTCAGAGTTACTATGACAAGATCATCGAGAAATTTGAGAGGGCGTGTTAATGCTAGCGCACGCACTTCCGGAGTCGTCTCGGTAATGGTTGTGCCCATTAGCTCCCCGACAAGCATCTCTATACTGCGAAGGTTACAAGAGAATTGCTTGGATGGGTAGTTGATGCTAGCGTATGCTTCTGCTAGACGATTCCACATGAACAACCGTACTTCGATATCGCTACTGGCCATAAACTTCCAAAGGTCCCAAAGTCTTTGGCTTGCACAATGCACAATTGGCATGGTCTGCTGCTGGGCGTCTTTAATTTCCTCTGGCTGGCCACTTATCATAACCTCGACTGACTGTGGATTGAGAACAGGCTCGAGACTTTCTATGACGTGCACAGGGTCTTGCATTTCGTCCTGGAAGATGTTTAAGAAGAAATCCATAGTTGTCAACTTAGAAATCTCACGATCGGCGGCGGCGGCGGACATAGGCCCAAGAAAGCTGTTGTTCGGAAGGTCGAAGCCAGAAAGTTGATTGTCGGTGAAGAGATCGCGTAGTTCTGTCCAGCAGACTAGGACATGGTCTCTATTGGCATGCTCGGCGAGTGCTAGAGTTGCAACCGAAAGCCAAATAAACCGTACCGAGAGAGGGTCTTGACATGCCATATCTGACAAGCTATCGTGACAGAGACTAGCACAAAGTGTCTGCCACCTTGACATCCGGATGCTTACTTCAGAAAGCTTCTCTTCAGCTGTAGCGGCACCGGCACGGACTAATGCTCCGTACACCTCAACATGTAACTCGAGAATCATCTCTGCGATTGCACGCATATGAGTCCACATTAAACTTGTGGGCTGGCGAGCATCACACTCAGTACTTATTCGTTGGTAAAGAGACTCATCTACCCGACTGATTAATTGAACAACAGTCTTTTTGGTGGCAACGGGCCACTCTTGGGATAGATACGTGCTACACATGCGCCCCAGCCATTCGAAAATCATATCAGTGCAGCACCACCATTCCTCGCTGGCTCGTTGATGGAAGGCCACCAGACCCTTGGTTTCATGGAAGTCGATCGGCTTGTTTTGCTGAGGCGCACTAGATTTGGAATATTCGAGGAAGGATGAGAGACTAAGTGTCATGCCCTTCTTGTTGATCATGAAACGAACCGCATCTTCTTTGTACGACAGCATTGTAGAATGAAGCGTATCGATAGTGGCGTTACTAATCTTGCTAGACCGATCCTCCGAGGCACACACCTCAATCATCTCATCTAACTGGTCCATCGTAGGCTTGTCTGTAACGCCAAGATTCTCGAGCATGTTCTTTGTCATGTTGAAAAGATTCTTGTCAGCAGCTTGTATTGGCGCAAGTTGGGCGGCTACTCGTGCAATAGGATCCTCGGTCTCTTCTACAGTTTCTCGTCTACGAGTTCTTTTACTGCGCTTTTCAATCATGGTTTCTTCTTCGACATCGGCTACTCCAGCGACTGACTGGGATCGTTTTCGTGATGGATCATTGGTGGCAATATCTAGTGTAGCCGATTGCTTCTCTGGCTTAGGCTCAACCTTGACCTCAGAAGACATCTGAGGGGTCACATGTATAGCCTGTTCTGGAGACTCGATTGTTGCTACTGCAGTATCGGCCTGTGCGAAGCCATCAGTTGTCAATTCAGCATGGGTTGATTGTTCGTTGTCACTAGAAGATCCATCATCCGAAGGTTCCTCTAGATCTTCGAGAACTAGCTGAATTCTATCTGCGGTTGCTCCATATGTGCTCCAATATAAAAGAAGCTTGATTCCAAGATTTGTCCAAGAGGCGTCTGGAACGGTGATAGTGTGCTTGGGTAGTGTTCTCTCTACTTGTTGGATGCCTCCTGCATCAGTAAACCCTTTTGAAGGGTCAGGTAGAAATGGTATAGGATCCAAACCTTTCTTGAGTAGTAAAGGGAGGCGTTGTTTTAACCAAGGTACCATGCTTGGGTGTGATAGGGCCATATCATCGCCTAGTACTTGAAGGTATTCTTTCAGTTGCTCTCCTGCTAAGCCCTCGGCTATAGATGGTGGGCCAATATCAGCAATTGCTGGGTCATCATCCAGTTCTATTGCCGACTCTAAGCAATATCGGCTTGTTCTGCCGCTCTTCAGATAGGTTGCTATTCTAGCAGTCTTCCGCCACAATTCCGCATCTGAAGGGTCGCGATCTAGCGCAGCTGTAAAGTCGACAAGGCAAAGCTTCGCTTGTTCTATGGTTGCCGGCAGAAAAAAGAACTCAGCCTTCGGGAGTTGGGTGACCTTGGACTCATGGCGAATTTTGTCAAGGTGAAACTGTCCGCGATTTTTGTAGGCGAGATACAAGGCCTGTGGTAAACTCGTTCCAGTGCCATCTGCATCAACAACTGTTAAGTCGAGAAATGAAGGTTGGTCAGGACGACGTTCGGCTCGTTCGTACTCGGTCGCGGCCTCAGGATAGTTGAAGATTTCAGATTTGAAGAGATCACTATAGGCCGTGGCGGCATCAGGGAAAGACTTCGGGCCTTGCGCATGAAGCTTCAAAGCATACTGGAATAACTTCAGGGCATCATCAACCTAATCATAAGTTTATGTATTAGCTTCTATACGTGTATAGCGGGGTTGAATACTTAAAGCTGATATGCTCACATGTAGCTCACGAATGGCATCGAGCTCGTCCTCGACTGTTTCTTCTATTTCAATATTGATCGCTTGGAATGGAGGCTGAGGGTACAAGTAGATATTAGCTTATGATATTCGTTGAATGTTAGTTGTGGTGATAGACAAACCATGGTGAGTGGATGGTTATTATTAATTGTAGAAGCAAGCTATATCATGTTTCTAGTGGTAATTGGCTTGTGATCGTGACGTATGCGCTATGTATGTAGTGCGGACAGAGTGCTTTGGCGGAATTGCATGCAACACAGTACAAAGATACACTTGTGGAATAGGAGGTAAATTAATTGTTTAGAAGCAAGTTCGACAATATTCATGCGTAGAGAATCAATTCTCAAGCCTGAAATATTGCGGTATGTATCCAATTAGAAATACAGACCAAGCTGGTTGGTTGGTTATACTCGCTAGCGTGCTAATATTTGGAGGCTTGCAAGCCCCCATCACCTTATTTCTAGTAACTAGTACGAACTAGTAATTACACATGCGACGCGCCGCGCTAGAAAACTATCAGTCGTAGGTCAAATGCAAGGCTGTGGTGGGTCTACTACCTATATTGGCCTCTATTTTTAAGCGATAGCTAGTCAGTAACAAGGCTGCAGCTCTATTCCTCGGCCGATGATTGGCTTGTTCGCCGCTGCACTATGATGCTGGTAAAATGTAGCACCATGGTCGGCCAGTTGCAATCCCTGTTTGCCGCCAAAGCAAGTATTTCGGTCTCAGTTGCTGTAGTTTTTGTCTAGCTAGACCCGCCCGTCCATCGTGGGGACTTCTGAAAGGAAGGGAGGCTTAGAATCTTGTCAACAAGTGCGCATGCATAAACATTGCGCTTTCTCAAGCACATCGATATCCTACAACAGACAAGACATGATTAATGGCAGCCAGCCATTCATTCTATCGGACCAACTTTTTTCTGTACGGAGCCGGACAACACCCCTCCTCTTCCTAAAAAATTTTTTATAAAAATTTAAATAAAAGACCGGCTTATGCTTCTGTGCTTAGCGCACTTCTAGCTGCCCTTGCTCGCCTTAGCCATCAGCAAAGCTTGCCACGCAAGCTATACGCCGCATTCAACCTATCCTCACGACACGATATCGCTCAACACCGTTTCCCACAGCTTGGTAAAACTTCCGATTAAACCACATTAGCTACGGTATCAATTGACTACTAATTGATCCAGCTGGACGTTCGCGATGGTCTCGCCTGCTGTTCCCGAGTGAGATGCCCCTCCCCTCCTCCCCTTGTCTTGATCGAGACACATGGGTACTTATTAGCACATCCGGCATACAGTTTGCTAACCTGACATACACTGGTAGATTGACTGAAGAGGTTCTTCATGAGTCAGTCGAGGCTCGGACTGAATCTCTCGTAGCCCTTCGGGAGCTTGGCCCCCCCGATCTAGTACATCTAGTACGCCAAGGTGTCCGCAATCCCGGAAAGCACATTGGTATCTACCACCATGTTACTGGTGTTGATGCTTCCTCTTCGGCTAGTCTTGCAGCATACATCAACACCCTTACATACAAAGAGAGTGGCTCGCAAGCGCAATCTCAGACCAAGATTGCCGAAGGTCTCCATTGGTAAGCCCGACATGTATTTTTTTCTATCTGCTTTTTTTATAGCTTAGTTTAGTATGATTGCTAATCATTCCATTTCTGAATAGTTGCTATAATGCATTCTCTCGAGTGGATATGCGCGTACATGTAGCAATTCCTGGTGGCGTTGAAAGTTATTGTGTGGATGAAAGAGGCGAAAAGCGCAAAGCTACTGATGATATGTGGCTCGAGGCGTATCTTTGTAGTGTCCTCCGCGCCTATTTCTATGCCGATGATGGAACTGGGGAAGTAACACGTAAAATTATGGGAGTGCGCCGTTTCAACCCCGTTACCAACACAGAAACTGAGCATCGTTTCCTTAATGCTGCCGAGCAGCTCTTTTTCAGAGGTATATCCGAATCATTCATGCTAATGGATCACGACCAACGCTAACAAAACTAATTCACGTGACTAGGGTGGCAACTTGGGTCTGATTCTGTTGTACAGGTCCCCAACATTGTCTCAAACCATCTAACAACTGGTCTTCTAAAATATTTCCACACCACCGGTCGCTACACATCAGGCGTCAACTTATTCGAAAAACTACGTCAACAGAATGTAGAAGTAGCATCCTTACTAGCCAAGGTTCTTTTCATGGGTAATGATGAAGTCAAAGGCATTCGAGTCTTGCATCAAGCCTTGAAAGAAACCCCTATGGACTATGTCATGCTCGATACCCAAGCTGAGTTCCTGCTCAAAAAGGCTCTCAAGTCAGAGACACCAGAACTCAAGGCTGAAAGGCTTCAAATGGCGCTTTCATGTGCCGATAGAAGTACGGTTGCTGCTCCAAGTGAGTTTGGAACATGGGCTCGCTTAGCTCAAATCTATGTTGCCATGGAAGATTGGGAGCACGCTTTGGCTATCTTGAACTCGTGCCCTATGTTCACATATCAAGACAAGGACGCACCTACAATGCCAGATCCGAAAGATGTGTTCCTCCCTGTACTTGCAGACAGCAGACTGGAAGAAATTGACAACGAAAACGAACAGAGATTTGAGCAAATTGACCCGAGTCTACTGAATCTGCGGGCAGCGACTTACAAGGGTACATTTAAAGAGGCTTACAAAATTCTCACCGAGATGACATCTCAAATTGGATGGGACCAACTTCTCAAAATCCGCAGCACTGTGTTTGTCATGGAAGATGAGTATCGCACCGAGAAACAAGAGTCAAATGTGCCTAGCCAGCCAGAAACTAGAAACGCTAGCACCGATGGTCTCCGTGGCAGCGGCGAAGTGGATGCCGCTTCTGACGGCGATTCGGGAATTGATGAGACTATCGAACGTCTTGATGGCGAGCCGATGGGCGAATCTTTTGATGAGAATGTCGTCGATGTTAATGGCGGAGAAAATGACAAACCTAATGGTGTTGAAAAGCCATCGCTTGCTGTTAATGCGCCTAACGAAGAAGTAAGTGTCTACTATAGTTTTTTTCATGTGGCCAACTCTATGAAGTCAAAATGCTAACCTTTGAAACCTCTATTTCAGAAAGTCCAAACGGAGCATCTATCAAAACTCAATACAAAAAGACTATGTGAGCGGTGGTTAGACAGCTTATTTATGGTTCTTTACGAGGACTTGCGAGTGTACACGATCTGGCGCACTCAAATGGCACAATACCGTGCACAGTCTATGCAATATCGTAAATCGGCAGAAGAGTGGGAGATTCTCGGCGCCCTTGCTGAGCGTCTGCAACACACCGATGAGGCAGTCGAGGCTTTCCGTGCTTGTCTTTCTATTCGTTTCTCGCCAAAGGCTCTAAGTGGAATCTCCCGTGCATTTGAGCGCACTAAGAGCACTCGAGAGACCGTTGGCGCATTGATCCGACTCATCGCGTGGCAATATCGCTGGTACTCGGACTTTTCCCCCGAGCTTCTCCGCACAATTCGCGTGTTAATCGAAGAGGAAGGTGCTTTGAAGGTGCGCAGCATTATCCAAGCCACTAACTTGCCACAACATGTCCTCGACCTCACTCATCAATATGCAGCGCTGTGTGCAACGTTCCGGAGCAGCGGTACAGATGGTTAGACGAACAGCTATACGCAGCATGGCCTGCTTGTGTATGCTTAGTCACGCGTTATCCATATATCGGAATGATCAACCTTGATGTATTATATAAGTATCAGTGTTACCAAAGCCGACAGTCTAGGTAGAAAATGACTTGACAAGAGTTGGAACTTGCCGTTGTAAGTCGACATATATTAAATAAGCATTGCATAGTACTACTTCCTGGTACTACAGTTTTTACGTATCCTACTCCACTGCTACACCCAATAGAAGTTACAACCAGCAATAATGTGTGATATGTACTGTTTTATTGCCTTCAATGCCTTGAAACGTTCCGCCTATCTATCTGTTTCTTACAATTATCCATCGAACCTCAAATGATACACAACATTGTACAAAAATCTCCGTTGTCTCAGGCCTTTGCTTGATTCATATACGTGTTAAAACGGCTTGATTCTGTCGGCCAAAGTCGGCCATTGTGAGACAATTCGTGATTTAGTTAGTTACTGTATGTTGGCTCTAGTACATGGATTATTCTTCAGTTCTTAAGACGCTATTCATAGCAGCGTGTAATGTATGTCGGCTCTTTCAGTACAGCCTCTGCCGCGTATAGTGCCCTACTGAAGTATAATCTTGCGCTATATGGTGACAACAGTTACAGGATCATGCTCCAAGTCAAGACTACTAGAAGAAGCATAGGCCAAGATACTAAGTCTTCAGGGTACAGGATCTGAATAATTCTAGACAATCGACGCGTGTGTTTACATCATATATGGGACTGTATAGAACTGCCATGAGATAATATAAGTAGTAAAGTGATTGACCTTGAAATGAATCAAGTCATGCTGCATCATTGTTTGCTTAACATGGGAACTTTGGGAATTTCTAGCTACGAGCTGGCTATGATTGCTTGCTGATGTCATATCTCACTGCTATATCAAAACAGGAGACATCTAGGTAATAGTATCAATCTTTTCACCTCGCTTGTTTACACTACTAGAAGCTTCGAAGCCCGTTTTACACGATCTTGGAACAGCAATCTTCAAAGCTGATAGTTTATTCGTACGTGATACTATAGGTAGATGCATGCTAGATTATCAATGCTTTGTTATGTATCTTTTTTATTCATTTTCAGTCCACAGTATATATAACCTTGCACTGTTTATAGCAGTTAGTTAGGGTTAATATATGCCTTTGCTTGACCCAGCCTCAGGCTACCAAATGGAACAATGCAACTCACCAATTGTTGTTGTTTTTCTTTTTCTTTTTCTTTGTCTTCTTGTTCTGTGCTTTTATTTCTTCTCTTCAGTCGTGCTCCCCTAGAAAATACCGAAAAAAATGAGCCAAAAAACAACAAAAAACGGACGGGGCATGACGCTAGTTTCAGTCTAGGTTGAGATTACCGAAATGCCTTATGGGACAGGGTTGTTTATGACACAGGCAAATGGGGTTTTTATTTTTTTACCTTACTTGTACTCTGTTTAGAAGTTGAACTAGTACTACAGAGAGACTAAGCGTGAATACTAATACTTAGTATGCTTTTAGTGAGTCTAGGTAGACTTTAAATATCATCAAATTAAATCCAAAAAAATCCACTTTTGAGGCGAGGACACTTAAGGTCGCCAATATGAGCACGAGCCAGATGGGCTTTTTTTGGCATCATTTTGGTGAATGTTCATGCGATATGTTTACTTAGTGTGGGAGCAGATTAGCGATAAAGAAGGAGGGGGTATTCTGGCGTTCCATCGGCAGATTAAGGTAGATTATCGGCATGTTTGTAGAGGGAGGCTGCTTAAAAAGTAACGCTGAAAGCTCTACTTAGCTAGCTTAGGCTGGCTAAGCCTGTTTGTCTGTCTGTCCATCTGAAATATAGAGTGCTGCCAGGAGACTCTAGAGACTTCGTGAAGCATCCGAATAGGTGTACCACTCTGCTCACATGATATTTCCACAGGCTGACCCGGCTCACCATCAACATAGCAGTAAAAACATAGAAGGTAACAAAGGGAAAATACGATATTTACTGCGTATGCTGAAAGCGTGGGAATAAACTAGTCTATCAGACCTTAGCCCGATAGTATTGGTATTGGCTACACTTAATAGTAGTAGTAGTAGTAATAGTACGTAGTTGCCTAAGCCCATATTCGGTATATAGTAAGTAGTAAGTATCGTAGCCTCTCGTACACAAATCAAGAATACAACAGCACAGGCCACTGTGGTTTCACTAGAGATTCTCAAGCTGTGGCTTCTAAAACAGGGTACTTCTTGGCTGCATAGTATCCTCAAAGGCAGAGGGTAGAACAGGAACTGATAATGCCAACCATCACATGGGTTGCCAAGGCACTACTAGGACGAAGAATGCTATTTGCAGTAACAAGTAATCTACGCACTCACTGCTATACTGGGGCAAGTCATCGCCTATCGGCTCCCGGGTCTAGCCCTACTGCTAGACGTAGTTAGTGCAAAGTAGGATAACGAGATGATAGCCGGTTTCTTTGACATTAGCTAGCTAGCATGAATGAAACCGAGTTTTGTCTTCTCCAAGGTTACGCACGAGCTAAGAGCCGCATTAGATGACGAAGCCGAGAGATCTAGATCTTTTCAATATATACTAATCTCTAGCTTTAGCGTCGTCTACCCAAAGAGAAAAGATCGATTTATCGTCAGATATATATATATGAAAGTGCCGACAAGCAAAGCAATGCCTATCAATAAAACATGATATGCGCCACGGGAAACAATATGCATGCCGTCTTGACATATACAATGCTCTGAACCGTTTTATAAGAGTATTTGAAGACATTTAGATGCATGAAGAACCAGCACAAGCTAGAGAGATACTGACCAAGAAGCACTAAATGAACGTCCAACATGTACTTCATGTAATGTACACGTTGTTTCTGATCGAATTCAATCGGCTCTCTAACGGTCTGTGCTGAAATTTAAAGCATGGCAAAGTACAGAAACAGGTTATGTTTGAGAAATAGGTCCTCTAGCTGATACTGCGGATGGTCATCAAGAAGTTTGCAATCTGTTTGTATAAGTCCGTAAGCACCGCCTAGAGTGAAGTTAAACGAATAAGGAAAAGATATGGCTAGTATGACTGAAATGCTCGAGCTTTTCATGCTTAGGCCAACTAGATCAATCGATCAAGTACGTGGTTGTCAACCTGAGCCGCCAGAAGAGGACCGAGCAAGGATAGTTTTGTAGCGAGAATGTCAGCACTCTAAGATTAGAGATCTCCTGGGGTATATTATTCAGGAATGATAGCACCACTTGGGATCATATCTTGACGGGGTAACATTGCTTACGTACTGAAAGTGAGTGTAAGCCTCAAGGGAGGATACAAAAGCGTTGCTCATCAGCTGAGATTATATTGGTGTAAAAGCTTGCAGTTAGTCGACTATACGTGCTAATATAAAACGCACTACTACTTGCCAGTATTATCTTATATCATTTATCTCTAGCCCCCAAGACCTGTACACCGTACATAATAGGACAGGTAATATAGATAGTTTAGATAGCACTAATGGTACTACTTGTTCGCAGGGAACCAGCTGCCACAAGACAGAATCGTAGTCTTTACTCTCTAGCGATACATTTCTAGAATCAGGACCGAAACGTCATGCAAGAACATGTCTGTTCGCCATAGAACTACAGACCAGAAAGATAAAAGATAATAGACCTAACAAGGCTTGCTTTGTACCTCTCCAATCCAATAATTCATCCTTCCAATCTTGTAACATTGAGTCCTGGCAACGAAGAACAAAATCATTGTGGTGGTCTAACTATTAGCTGCAATATTGAATATCGGCTTCTGGATTTGGAAGGGGGAAACATCAAGGTTGGCTCCTTTACAAACGTGCATGGACTGTCTCGTTTTTCTTGGTCAACGCCACTGGATAATACCATGTCCCGTGTCTATCTAGCAAGCAACGCAAACCAAAACCAGCCGATATAGAAGCCCTTTGCAGGCTAGGATCAGGTGCAAACACGTTGGATAGAAAAATAAGAAGAGAAATACTAAAGTTCTGCATTTACAAACACAATGTAACTATTGGAGCATGTCCCAAGTCTATTGCATGTTTCCATTATAGAGGTCAGAGCGCAAAAAGGGTGAATGGGAGGAGGATGGTTGCAAGGCGAAAAGTATGTGTGTAAGAAGGGGTGCAGTCGATATTCAGCAGCCAAAACGTGGCGAGGGAGAAGGAAGGGGTAGGTTATATGGGTGTATATATATATATATATATATATATGATAGGTGCTAAGCAGTGCCAGTATAGTACTAATACCATGCAACTAGGACGCTCCTGCTACTATCTAAGGACAGAAGATATCCGAATTAGATATATGCCATCCTGGAAAGCCGGGCCATCAGAGGCAGGGGATATTCCATCCTGGACAGGCAGGAAATGCGGTCGTTCAACCTTTGTTCTAAGCTGTGTTCGATGGCTTACGGAATGTTACTTTATGAAGTGCCTATCTCACCATCGAGCGCAGCCGTTTCCTCTCCTTCTCTTCCTCTCTTGCCTTTCTGCTACGCCTCGGCCTTTTCATATTGGTAGTGTCATACTGCCTGTCCTTTCTTTCATTGTCTTGCTACTTGGGATCCGCTTTCTCGCATATCTACCGTCTTTGTCTTTCGTCTTCATGTATACGTCGATATATATGTATATATAAAACAAAACCGCATTGGAATCAAAGAGATAGTTACGTCTCTTCTCTTGTCTGGAGTTGCAACATCAACCAGTATGGCGGCCTTCATTTCATCGTCACTGCTCTCAGCAGAATCATTGGCCAGCCTCGACTTCTCCAACACTTCATCACAGAAGACTCTACTCATTGCCACCAATGTTACCTGCCTGGTCATCTCACTAATAATCACAATGCTCCGTACCGGCGTGAGAATACACATCAACCACAAACTGTTTTGGGAGGATAGTACGTTCACTACGTCTTTAATGGCACTGCTGCACCAGCTATGAGAACTGTACAAGACCTCTGGATGCTAATTTTACAAATCACAGTCATTATCTTGATCGCAACAGCCCTCAACTGTGCGTTAGCAGCAGTAGCAATGTATTGTACGTCTTCATAACTCTCTACTTATCTACGGACGAGAACCCCCGTAACATAGATATACTTTCAACGATGTAGTATAGAGACTAACCATTATCACGATATAGCTGTCAAGTTCGGAGTTGGTGAGCACTTGTGGACACTTGATCTCACGCATGTTGTGCCCACCCTCAAGAAGATCATCCAGATCTTGATTGTGGTCCAGGTCATGTATGCAGGTGCCATTGCTGCGACCAAGATATCCATCATGGTCCTCTATTACCGCATCTTCCCTTCGCCAAACCTCCGCCGCCTTATCTGGGGGGCATCTATCTTTGTCCTCCTATTCGCCATTGCTTCCATCTTTGCTACCGTCTTCCAATGCATCCCTGTCCGCTCGGCGTGGGACTTCAACATGAAGGAGCGCAAATGCTACACCTATGTTGACTTTCTCTACGTCAATGCCGCTGTTACGTTAGCCACCGATTTGCTCGTTGTTGGCATGCCGATTCCACTGTTTCTGAAGCTAAAGCTTCCTATCCGCCAGAAGGTTATTCTGTGTTCGCTCTTCCTTTTGGGTGGCTTGTAAGTAAACTCTCCTTTGTTCTTTTTTTGTTCTTTGTGCGGCTTATATGTGCGGCTATAGCGTTGTTTCAAGTACATCAACATTAACATCTATTTATAGTGCCTGCATTGCTAGTATTATCCGCCTATCCTTTCTACATCGTATTACCGGTATTGATGTCAGCTGTAAGCAGTCACACACCAAAAATAAACCAAAATATTTAATTAGCATACTAAACTAACCCTGTCGTTGTAGATAACATCACTGAGACTCTCATCTGGTCAGTTATCGAGGTTACCGTCGGAATCGTGTGTGTATGCATTCCTCCTCTACGCCCTATCCTATCCCATATCATGCCTACCAAATGGACCAGTCGCGGTGTCCAGAACAACATGTACGAGCTCTCGACTAGTCACAAGCACATGGAAGACAACCAGAAGGGCTACGACGATCTTAGTGGTGACATGGACACTACTGTCAAGAGCGGTATGAATGTTGTCCACGTGACAACTGATACGTATGTAACCAAAGAAGAGCAGCCTTACTTCCTCGGTAGTAGCACCGAGGAACTGACTGGTTACAGCAGCTCGCCGCCTCGTCGCAACCCAAGCAACGGCGGTACAGCGCCTCGCAGCATTGATATCATGGAGGCGCTGAGATCTTCACCAGTGCCATGATCGATCGCCGGAAAAAATGGCCCGATACGTACAGTATTTCCTTTCTTTCAGTTCCTTGAGTTTTGGTTTCCGGCATCAGATTCCCCGTAGCATTTCACGTCCTGTATAGTTGAAACAGAGACTTCCCATGATGATAGCATTTGTTTTTTGTTTCTACATCCAATACTTAAGTTTTGTATTACTATTGAGCATAACTCTATAATTTAATTACTTTCTTGTCTAAACAGTCTTGATGAGAAACGCCAAATGTGCTTATCTTGAATAATAGGGTTATTGGACATGATACTAAGCTATAGGAAGTGGTCTTGATAGGGTTACGGTCGCGTGCCGGTAGGGGAAACTGCGTCATTGGCACCATCCTTCCCGCGCATCCTTCCTGCAGTTTAACTGTTCTATTGCGTGTGTCTTGCGTAGTTGCCACTTCTGCCAAAACGTCCCAAGTTTTCTAGTCTTTTAGCAAGTGCTTCATTCAATCGAGAGCAGCCAAATAGCTGTGTTCCTGGAGTATTTTTTGTTCTTCTTCACTCATTCATCTTTTATTTTCTCCAATTGGGAAACTCTTCCACAACGACATCGCCTCTCTCAACCGCTTCACAACACACCAATCGTCCATTTCATCTCTTCACCCCATCAACTTATATTATCGCGAGTTGCTGCTCTCGATAAGCCCTGCCATCTCCGATATATTATCAGCTGTGATTCCTATTTTCGGCGCTACGATGTCTGAGTCGGCGAATAGCTCTAGTTGGTCGTCTTTTCTGAAGGTTCGTACAAGCTTTCCGACCGATATATATTGTCATCTCATCCAAATTGGCACACATCATCATCTCAAAACTCATTATCCTCATCTGTTCCAACTATTTACTTATATCCACTGCTTTTGACACCCTACCGTCTACACCGAGAGGTAGAACATTGGCACCAGCTCAGCTGTAAAAAAAAAAAGCCCCCGAACCCAACTAAGTAGTAGTGTTAAAGTTGGCTTCCATTACCACATGAGAAACCCACGGAAACTTTGGTACCGGGCATATATATCAAATCTTTATAGGCGCCTTCGACAAATGGAACGCTAAAGTCGTTTTCCATCAGCTACCTGCTGTGATGACTACACAGTTCAATCTATATATGACTGGCTACCCATTCATTAGTCGCAAAATTATACCGCTTTGTTATCTACATGCAGTCAGTCAATTCAAGCTGCCAGCACAGAAGCCTGTAGCCCGACGACATCGCTCTATCATTCCATTATGACTAACTTGCTCCCTTTTTTATTTTATCTCTTGTTTAGTCGATCTCCAGCTTCAATGGCGACCTTTCTTCTCTAACGGCCCCGCCTTTTATCCTATCCGGCACATCACTTACCGAGTTCAGTCAATACTGGTGTTGTCATCCGGACCTGTTCGTGGCTACCATCAACGAGCCCGAGCCAGCCAAGCGCGCAAGACTTGTGCTTAAGTGGTTCCTTTCTACTCTCAAGCAACAGTATGCTAGCCGTAGCGAAAAGTATGGCAATGAGAAGAAGCCTTTGAACCCATTCCTAGGCGAGCTTTTCTTAGGAAAATGGGAAAATGCCGCTACTGGCACAACAGAGCTGATCAGCGAACAGGTCAGGTAAGTGAAAATACCTCGTCATAAATAGATATATCTGCAATCATGCCAAAGTAGTACGCACCAAAAAAATAGACTATCACAGTTACTAACTCTTCTTCTCTTCTCTCTAACTCATAGCCACCACCCCCCCGCGACCGCTTACTGCATCACAAACCTTCCGACCGGCGTCCGCCTACAGGGCTACAATGCCCAGAAGGCTACTTTCTCTAGCACCATCTATATCAAGCAAATCGGCCATGCCGTCTTAACGCTGCCCGCGTCACCCAACGGTCCGCGAGAGCCCGAGACTTACCTGATAACCCTACCTTCGCTTCATATCGAAGGTCTTATCATGGGCGCGCCGTTTTTAGAACTAGAGGCGTCGTCGTACATCACTAGCTCCACCGGCTTCACAGCTAAGCTAGACTTTAGTGGTCGTGGCTGGCTTTCCGGCAAAAAGAATAGCGTTACTGCCATTCTTCACCAGACGGGCAATGAAAAGGCTGTTTTGTGCAACGCTACTGGCATTTGGACTAAGTCTTTCGAAATGTACAGCGGCTCTCCGAAGACCAACTCTTCCAAGACCCTGATTGATAAGTTTGACGCTGCTACGTCACCGGTCACTCCTCTTGAGGTTCAGCCTGTCGAATCCCAAGGACCCCTCGAGTCGCGCCGTGCTTGGATAAAGGTCGCTAATGCGATCTCCTCTGGAAACCTGGACAAAGTCGGCTCTGAGAAAACCAAGATCGAGCAAGCACAGCGGCAACTGCGTAACAAAGAGAAAGCAGAAGGACGGACCTGGGAACGTTGTTACTTCTCTGCCCAGGTTGGGCCAGATCCGGTTTTGACCAAGCTTGCTACCATTGTCGGCTTGCCAGTTGATGGCGATTCCGAGAAAACTGGTGGTGTTTGGCGGTTTGATGATGTCAAGCATGAGGATAGTAAGTCCAGAACACACACTGCTGCAGAGATAGCTGCTATAGAGACTGAAGTTCTAGGACAATGAGTCTTCGCTTTTACTTTCGTTACATCTACCATAAATTTTATTCTTTAATTAAAACTACATGCCAAACTATTCTATAGACTAGTCATTATCATTTTGATACTCACCCTATAGATTGAAGTTGGTTAGTAGTACAGGGAAACTTAGTAGAAACACAAATTAATAACACACCGCTGTTGAATGGCTTTATTATATAGAGTGAGGATTATTAATATATAAGTATGTGAAAATTTTCAATTGTAATGATCTATTTAATATTGATTTAAGGGATGGAATATAATGTCCCGATGTTCTTCACTTTTTTCTTTTGCTATGCTAGAACCGAAGAAGGAAACATATATCCTATAACCAACCCATCGCGGGTCTGATACGAGGATTCCTATCACACATGATGCAAGTATAGAAATCAGACATGATCTAGATGCGGCTTCTCGAGCTCGTAGAACAACATATATACCTCACGATGCATTCCAAGAACCTCGCTTGTTTTAGCCTGACGGCATTTTTCATCGCTTATACGCCACCACTTGTCAATAGATTTGCGTTTTCGGCGTTCAATTGGGACCGAGCCTATTCGCGACTTGGTAGCCACATCTGTATCTGCAACGCTATCAGTATCCCTCTTACCTTGGAACTTTGCATATAGACGAGAGGACTTGCGTGATAGCACTGACTTAGCAAGCGATTTAATGCTAGCTGAGTCACTTCCAACAGGCGACGAAAGGCCCGATATATCCCTCTTGGTCACGCGGTCAGGCGAGGGTGTTGTCTGATGTTGAGGCGAAGCAGGTGCATGGAGAGGAAGTGCGGTAGCTAGTGATACCATTGAACTGAGCGGATCTTGCGTTGCGAGCGCTATGGCTGCAGATTGCGTGGGTGTTCCTACTTTGGATGTTGGCGTATTGGTGCCTGAGGGAGATGTTTTATTGAAGACACTGTCCTCTCGTGCTCGGTTTGGATTTGAAAAGGGCGCACTAACAAACTGTCGTCGGAATGATTCATAGTGGCCGCTAGCATGGCCACCGCGGTGGATTATGACACTGATCAACCTGTACATCTTGCATGGCTCTGCTAGCCCATTCTTGAGGGGTAGCCTTTCGGGGAATGAGACTTTGGCCATGTTCTTTTGTGACACGCGATCATAGATGGACCGGGAGAGGTGGACAACTAATACACGCGGGTATTTACTGATGCGCGTGTTTCTCGTAATGGTACGGAGGGGTGCCTGTGAGATATCAGGCAACGGGACATCAGGAGGCGGGTGTTCTGGATCTGTATCGATTGCAGTCTGTAGCTTTTCAAGATTAGCCTCGGCATGTGCTTTAGCCTGCTTTGAAGTACCCTTTGCCAATATATGAGCCTTCAAGATACCGACGGCATGGGTTAAACGACACTTTTCACACTTGAAATCGGTGATATATTCTGGTGCAAAGGCGTGGTCAAAGCAATCCCCGAGGGAGGTAACAGAGGTTTGAGGTACGCTCAATGTTAGCATAGTAAATGGCTCGAGCCGTGGCTTGGTGGCATAGTGGCAGGTCTGGCAGGTAAAATGCGACTCACGCTCGCCATCCATGGGGAACCCAAGCTCGTCAGCAAATGGGTCGTTGTCATCAACGTTGACAGACTGAACTTTTGCGTCTTCTTGTTGGTAATCGGTAGCTAGTGCCTTATTTTCGCCCTCGTCCTGTATGACACCAGGTTTCTCGGATTCAATGTCGTCGATAGCGCGCTTGAGGAGCTCTCGGTGTACGCGATTTCCGGCGGCATATTCGTCTTTAAGTCTCTCGAATACCAGCTGGAGAAATTCTTGTGCATCTTGCTGTTGGCGATTGATAGTCTGGCCGAATGAGGCCTCGAGGACCTGCACGAACTCCCGTGGTGACAGTGTTTTTCGGGCGATTGGCCGTTCGTTCAGTTTGTCGAGTATTATTTTGAGACCGCCGGTAACCAGACCTCTTTGCAAGCCACGTAGCTTCCAGTTTGGTATCACTTCGCAGGTAGTGGGCATTCCACTATTATCTGGGCTGTTCGGGTCGGGCTGCATAAGTAAAGTATCGTATATGGAACTGTCGCCATTGACAGTGCGGCGGTAGGTTTCACGGATCAGGAAAACACGTAGTTCGGCGAGGCCGGCAAGGGCCTGCAAGTTGGAATTGATAAAGCAGTCATTGCCAACGTTGACCAGGCCAATCGCGCCCTTTTTGCGAGAGTCCGCCTCGTCGATGAAATAGGTCGGTGCAAAGACGTAGACTAGGGCAATGGCAGCAAGTCCGGCTCCGGCGGCATAGGACGCGACAGTGAAAGTCTTTTGGCCCATTTCCAGGGCACTTTCGGGTAAAGCAAGGCGACACGCTACAGTGAAGGGGCACTGCAGATAGGGCAGATGACGAAAACGACAAGCCACGAAAACAGTATAGATACAGAGTCTATGTTGATTATAGCAGGCGTTAAAATGAGATTTCAATATCACAGAAGCGACACAGATATTTATATATGTATGAAATTTCTTATTTTTTATTTTTCAATCGGGTATTGTTAACGGCTATCCTATTAAGCACGTTATACTTTGCAGACTAAAATAGTTAGACTGGAAATAAAATACTACTAGCATGGAAGTTGTTTGTCGTCAGATTGATAGGGAAATCAAGATAGAATCTGACATCGCGATGGTCGGGGACGATCGTGCTCTTGATCGAAGTACGAGATGAAAAGATTACTAAAAGAGAAAAAAACGTGTCGAATTAAAAAAAAAAAAAAAAAGAAAAAAAAGCAATATCTACTAGAGACGTGTTGAATAACCTTTCCTTAGATGGTAATTACAACATGATTCTAGAGAAATGTATCTGCGCTGACTTTGCATCGACGCTACATAAGCCCTAAATAATTTATAACCCTAGTACCAAAGCAGTACTATAGAATATTCTAATAGATAACCAAAAAAAAAACCAAGATATATTTGACAGAATTTCGTCGAACATGCAGCCAAATGCTGAAGATAACGATACTTTTATACACTAGAGGCTAGACATACACACAGAACGGGTAGACATTTTATACCTAACGATAATGACGACCTACACAGACAGACTTTGCTTTTGCTTCTCAAGCAGCGTGAGTAGCTACGGGCTTCTCTGGGCTCGCGCCGGTCTCGGCATCGTTAAAAGAACGATCGTTAGTAGAGGCCTTAGCACCAGTGACTGCCTTCTCGCCAAGAGCATCCTTAGCATCCTGATCGTTGGCAACATCGAACTTCTTGCCTAAGTTTTCCGGGCCAATAAAAGTAAGGAGAAGCAGGTAGCCAAAGACGCAGCCCATGAAGATGCAGATAACACGGTTGTACTGGTAGCGCTTATCACCATTAGCAGCATCAGGGAGAGGGAAGCGCTCGCCAATGCGCGATTCAATGGTAGACGAAGCAGAAGAGGCAAGGTTACCCAGCTGATACGAAGTACCAACAACAAAGGTGGTGAAGGCTGGAGGCGACAGCTCCATCAAGTGGATGGGGACAACACCCCAGGCACCCTGGATGAAGAACTGCTCGAAAAAGGCGGCGGCCATGATTGCGTAGGTTGAGACGTAGGCATACGGATACAAGAGGGCACCTCCGCAGACACAGCAGACGAGGATACTGAGACGGCGTCCAAAGACCTGGGAGAGGAAGCCAATAGTGACGCCGCCCATCATTGCTCCTAGGTTGGCAACGACTTGGGTGACGGTGACCATGTCAGCGTCGAATGATAGCTGATTCGAGAGCATAGTGGGGTAGAGATCTTGTGAACCGTGCGACATAAAGTTGAAACCAGCCATAAGTAGGACCATGTACGACAGCAGGATCCAGTGTTTCTTCAAGGCGACCTTGCCCTGGTCAACAAAGGCCTTGCTGGCATTGGTGTTGCCATCTAGGTCATTGGCGGCTTTGCGGAGGCGCTGGCGCTCGATATAAATATCGGTCTCGGGAAGAAGGAGACGGCAAGAAGCAATAATGACCGGAGGGCCAGCAGCAAACCAGTAGATAGGGCGCCAGGCATGGGAAGTGGTGTCGACTAAGGCGCGGGATAAGGCGGCACACAGGAGATAACCAAATGCGTACTAAGGGTTATCTGGGTTAGCATTTGGAATGAGAACAAATATATAAAAAGAAATTAATTTTTTTTTTGTTTTTCATGTTCTCTCAGTTTCCAGAGCCGCATTTACGAGACTTTGGTGCAATTCCAAGGCTGATTGATTACCCCAGAATCTGGTAGCAGCGCTTACTGGGCAGATTTTGCTTGGCATATGCTTGGCTTTTGCTTGGCTTTTGCTTGGCACTGCTGCCAGAAAAAAGCTTAGCACAACTACCTCCAAGGAACTAGGCTGAGTTCATTGTGACAATGAAGGATGGGCAACCACTGAAGACTGCAGAGTTGGGAAAGAGAGAAAAAGATTATACAGGATTATAATGAGAAATAGCGACACTTACACCTTGCTGAAGAATGCCACTCATCAGACCTCGTGCCTCATCAGGGCAATCTTCAAGAGCGGTTGCGGCTGCGTTACCGTAAAGACCACCCATAGCAATACCAAACAGCGCACGGCAAGCCAGGAATTGGTCGTAGGTTTGAGTAAACGATGTGCCCTGTTGAGTAGAAAGGACGGAAACGTTAGTTGATAAGTCTATATGAATAGGTACTGCGTCATTTCTGGCATTCTCCCCTGGAACAAGACAAGCAGGAAGACTTTCGCTCTTGATAGTTCAAGGTTGCAGCCCTGTCGAAAGGCTCAGATTTCCGAAAGTAGCAAAACAAAGTTTCCTTTTGTCCCTTTTAGCGAGTGACTTACAATTTCGAGGCAACTGAACATCAAAACATTGATCACGAAAGGCCATTTGCGGCCAAAACGATCAGCTGCAATGCCGAAGACGATCGAGCCAATGGAACGGAACATGAGCACGAGGGTGATGCCCCAAGTAATATCAGTTTTGGACTTGCCGAAGGTCTTGCTGAGCGAGTTCATGGCTAGTGAGACTGTGAAGAAATCGAACGCATCCCAAGTCTAGATTGCGGTGTAACAAGTTAGTAATCTCAAGTTGGAAACATATATACACAAGATGGGGCTGGGATTGATAACACCCATGACACCGATCTAGGCCTTAGAAGCTTGATCAGTGAAACCTGCCACAAAGGCAGGTGAGGGAGGGGAACAAGCGACCGTGGTACTACTTCCAGCTTACCCAAGCAGCAAAGGCAACAGCAAAGAAAGCCCATTGGCGACCAGACAGCATACGCAATAACGTGATGGGGTTTGGCGGCTTAGTCAACGGCGGATTAAGCGACGAGACACGCGTGGATATGTATTCACCAGTAGTCATACTGTGGTGCGGAGCATGGTACTCTTCCTCGGCATTCAGATGGCTCATGATGAAGGTTGAGGATGAGAAGGTGTTAAAGCTAGGTAGGTACTAGTAGGAATTGCTAATGGAAAAAAAGTATTGAGAGCAAGACTTGGCCCTGTATAGGAAAGAAATCTTCACGTAGCCTCTTGGCCAGCGAATATGGAGACTGGCAGAGCGAACGGAAAGATAGAAACTAAAGTAGATTGGTAAAAATGATGAATGGAAGAAGGAGGAGGGGGGCGGGACTCGAAAGTAATGACACCGGCAAAAAGAAGCTGCCGCTATCGACATCTTTATACTATTACTGGACAACTAGTAAGAGACTATCTGGTACTTAAGAAAGTGGCTTGCGTGCTGCTGTATTAGGGAAGCGACCGACGGAGTGAACTGTACATAATCGCATTACTATTGCATGATAAGTTGCAATGCCAGTGGTAGTAGTGGTACAGGTACATACGTATAAGCCAATATAGCATGTTTAGCACAACCCGACCAAGCAAAATCACACGCCTCAACTAGCCGCTGGTTGGCGTTCTAGAGGTTTTTTTTTCTTTTTCTTTTCCTTTTGCTTTTGCATTGTACTCACTCCACTTGGTCCAGCTTGTAAATCCCACCAAAGCTTACTCCAAATCTATTATATGAATGTTAGAACAAAGCGGTGCCAAGGTCCGGTATCGTTTCTAACCCCTTCCCCCTTGCCGGTTGGCATAGGGCAAAGCCACTAATAAAAAAACCGAAAAATAGTACCGATTTGTCAAATCAGTTGTATCTTGTCGGGGGTTCTCTCGTTATAAATCGCTTTTTATTGTGTTTGGCCGGTGTCCAAGGAAAGAAACTAGTAGGAAGAAGCCACTACCTGGGCTTACTATAGATCCTATCATTTCTTGTGCTTTTCTGTTTCCTCTGTACCGTACATGTTACTTCATTTAGACACACCCGTATCTTTTGGATCGGCAGGCATGGCTTGGATAGCTTACTAGGTAGAACTTGTCTTAATACTACTATTAGCACTAAGAATGTCAGCTCTGAGAAAAGCGAAGCCGCGCTTAATAATTCTCTGTGTAGGATAATAGTAGTAATAGCAATAGTAGTATTTAACGTCGGTATGTGGACAAATGGTAGCAAAAATGAGGCGATGGCCATGTATATATAAGCAGGCTTTTTTTTTTTTTAACAGCTCAACACAATAGTAACAAAGCGCAGAGGAGCTATAGGAAAAGACATTTTATCTTCCTCTTCACCTTCTCCTGATTACTATGAGTAGTAATATCCGCAGAACTAGAAAGTAAGACCAACATAGAGCGATGAGCCCTGATAGCATAGCAGAAGCAGAAAAAGGCGGAAAGGGAAACCCGGTATAGGATAGAGAGAGAAGGAGGAGAAATCCGAGACCGATAGAACGGGGGAGCCCTGTGAAAGACAATAAGGATTGGAAGAAAATTGATTAGAAGATCGCCTACACCTGTATTTGCCCTAGAATGGCCGACTTACGATGCCTTGCGTTGGCCGACTTATGGCTCGGTTGGCTAGTGTCTGAGTGCCTGGCTAAGATACACGTGTTGATCTACCGGCACAAGGGCTGTTGCCTCTCGAAGGACAGAGAGTCGCTAGACGACAATGTCAACCAAGGCGGCAAATACAGATAAGCGTAGCCAGATGTACTAAATAAGTTGTAGATCGATCTGTGTGGTGTACGTACATCTACGTCTTTGATATCTACAGTGATATTGTAGCGCTGTCCTCAGTAGCGCAACGCCCTACGGTCGATTCCTTTCATAGTAGGCTAGCTTTCCATGAGATATAGCGATGTCCTACTTCGCTACGCATAGATGGCATATTGAGGCTTATTTCAACATCATCCGTCTGACAAAAAACGATGCGCCTGTGTCGTTGGGTTGGCAGAGAATTTGCCGATATTGACTGCCTGAAAGATAACTGCAGACCCGGAGAATTTTCTTTTTCTTTTTCTACCATTTTATACTATGATAGTTACAGCTGATTTAATTTAAAAATAAATTAAATCCTTCTCTCGAAAGATAAGGTGGATAAATGATTAAGCGGGAAGAGACAAGCCTCCTCTCAGCAACAAGATTTGTTGCAAATTGTTAAGAATGGCGAAGTTATTAAGAAAGAAGAATCCTGGCCTTGGGAGAGTAACATATGAAATAGAAAAGAAAAGAAAAAAGGACTTTTGTATAGTCTTGCTTCACTCTACCCCGAGTTTCTACATAGTAGGAACACTGAAGAGAAAGACAGCGGCTAAAATGCTCTGTTTGTTGTGTCGCTCTTTGGCTCTTACCGCTGATAGTACATCAACAACCCTGCGCTAAAAACCGACTATAGCTTTGAGTTAAATCAAAGGAGGGCGATATAGGGGAAGCATAGCACAGATGACGCAGCGCGGCACAAGGGAGGCAAGGAAGGCTGGTCTGCCGGCTGCCGTGATAACGTGGTCAGGCTGTTGGAAAATCCCGAAATGTAGAGAGAGATTCGCAGTGTATTTACAAAAAAAAAACAAAAGCACGTTCTGATGGCGGTAGTATATATTGCTAGCAGTAAATACAAATTGTGTTACAGTCACCTGACCAAGAATCTTGCATACTGCATAAGGGTATAAGGGTACTTGAGGCTGGCGATACTAACCTTGAGTGACTAATCAGTGATAGTAGTAGAAGTATATGTTGTGAGTGCACGTTCATGACAAAAGTAGCAGCCATGCTGTGGAAGGCTAGGATAACTGATACGCTCTTGTTCTGTTTGATTATTAACGGTCGGTCGCCTTACCGTTTGAATAGTGTAGTAACTAATATGAGACGGATGCTGACTTTTCTTTCAAATCTGGTTCCTGCTGACACCGTTGAGACTGAAGCTGGTGTCTTTACTGCCATAACATATTGTCTATGGTATAAACTAAATGAGCATAGAATGACTTGTAAATGACAGCCTACTACTTGTTGGCTAGAATGACTTGTGATACCCATTCCCTAGTGCTATTTTCTTATACTGACATATAAGTAATGTGATGTAGGCTCATATGCTTGCACATCCTGAACTAGAAGTAGCAAAGTGAATAAGTGAGATTATCACTGGTCATATTCAAATATTCAAATAGTCGCTTGTTTGCCAGTGGCACTCCGATATACATATACTAACAAAAAGCTTACTAAGCGATATTTGTTGGTGGTTGATATCGATAAAGACTTGCTTTTTGACTGACTTGCGACACAACCGCAATGTCGAACAAATATAGTACATACGTTTCGATTTTCTGCATGTCGGCTAAAGTTCAAATTGGTGGGTTTGAAGACTGCTCGGAGAATAAGTTGTTATTGTTATTGTTATTGTTGTTACTCGGAGAATAAGAGGAAAGGAAGACTGACAAAGAAGGAGAAAACAATCATTGCCATGGCCTACCCTGACGACAACGGAACGGACTTTACTATAGAGGCCTCTTATTAACAGGCTTGTTCGGCTCCAATTAGTGCTGACTCTCTCTCCATATTACTTCGCGCGAGTGCATGATCTCACCCTGTCTGACACATGAAGAAGGGTCTCCACGATAGTAGTAGTGTTGAAAGTGATATCGGCCCGCGCATACTTTTGAACGTGCACTCATAACATATACTACTACTACTACTACATATATCCATGGGCCTGAAGACCAGCATTTCGTACTCGGCATTATCAACTTTTAGCTAGCCAAAACGAGTGACAAGGTTCATTGTCTCCTGTCACATTCGTAGCTCCCCAAGGATGTACCCTTTTATTGTCACATCTCACTTTTTCTCCACATCGCTTTCAACTCTTTGTGGAGGTCGATCACCCAAGATGTGGCCTAGGCAGAAGGAAGGCAAAATGGCAGCCGAAGTTGCCACTAGATGGAACTAATTGTACCCGAACGATAATGATATACAAGGTGTTGGTTTAACGTTAGCAATACTACGTAGCTGTGACCGCGGGGCAGCTGTATTACGGACACATCCTCTTTTTGTTGACATTTATTCTCACCTAACTATAGTTAATCAAATTCTTAATACATTCGTGATCTACTTCCCACCCTTCATCTGTCCAACACAGTGTATACATATAAACATCATCTAGACACAGTATAGTATAGTACAGACACAACATCAGCTATAATTGCGGCTCGAATTTTCTGTTCAGGCTGTCAAGCTAAGCCAAGCCAAGCCAATTTGCGTGTTGTCTCACAGAGCCTCCTTTTGTTCCTCTTTCTCTCCCCCTCTCTCTATTCTTCTACTTATATAGATCGTCTTGGCATCTGATCGAGTGAACTTTATATGTTCGCTTACGGCTACAAAATGAGGCTCAAAGAGAAGAGAAAGAGAGCTTCTGACGACTCGAAAATAGTGCACAAAGGCTTGGGCTTCGGCTTTGGCGCTTGAAAAAAACAATTCGATCCATTTCACCAGGAACCAAACGTTAAATGTCAACCTAATATTACTACTAGTAGTAGTATTAGGCTTGGAGTTATGCCAGCGCCAAAAGGCTTACTCCAAATATTCGGAATTTCGAGGAAGAGAATATGCCCGTAATATTCCGTTTTTCATGACGCTTATTAATATCTGACCATAACTGACTTGCAGCAATGTAGACCTTTGATTCTGTCTTCCTCTACAGGCATCTAGACCTAAGGAG
Organism: Endoconidiophora polonica; assembly: GCA_001856765.1. Lineage (NCBI taxonomy): Eukaryota > Fungi > Ascomycota > Sordariomycetes > Microascales > Ceratocystidaceae > Endoconidiophora > Endoconidiophora polonica. The sequence goes on from LXKZ01000556.1 coordinate 47,411, forward strand.
CATCGAGACTACCTCATTCAGTAGATCTTCAGCACATACGGCACCATTCTGATAAAAAAAGAGAACCGGAACATAGCCTATTCAAGAACATGGCCTATACAACTGGTCGGCGGTCTTCCCAGTCCATTTTACACCTTGCCTTCGTACACTATGTAGCAATACATACTAGTCAGTATATATCATTGAAAGAGTGGTATGCTCTTCGTGAGTTGGGTAGACTAGACTCAAAATAGATCAAATTATATCACATCATATAAATTCAATATTAACATAATATATACCACTCTTTGAACTATGCTAGGCCCTCGTAGTGAGTGCCCACATCCCGCTGAGGCACTTACGTTAGTACAGAACCATATAGTTGGACGGACGTTCAACATGTCAATATTTGGAATCTATTATTTATGCTATTTGCTTATTCAACCACAATCAATGCTAGTTACTACTGCCTTGCATAGTATACAAAGACAGTGTCAACAGCATACATAGCATAGGCTCTTGGCAAGAGTTACCCTTTAATTATAACTTAGAGCCCCCAAGGAAAAAAAAACATATGGTTAGGGTTTATCATAGCTAATGACACCGAGGTGTGTCTATGATAACTCTCAAGATGATGGGGGACCATTCTATGGTCGTTGTTAGTCTCTGATGTGAACCAACTGAAAGTTTTAGCCTCTTTCTTCGTATGTAGAGAGCGGCGATGGCAACCAACCAGCATCCCTCACCTCACCGCCAAAGAAAAACTCTGTCGGCATGGTGTCACCTTCATCAAGAACTCGTATGTAGCTCTAACGTACGACTTTGGTCAAGCGTGGAAAGTATGGTTCTCGTATACTATAGCCAGTTGGGCGAGGAAGCCAAGACCTTTTCTTTTAGCGAATAGGAACAAAGTGGAGAATGAACATGTCTTCTGTAACCCCTTTCTCGTTACATTTTCATTCTACTGACGGATACTTTTCGTTGCCCAAGCCGCCGCCGACCTTTCTCACGAAGAAGAACCTACTTGCAATCTTATAATACGTATAACATGTGTCCTCAAAACGAGGACTCCGATGTCATTTCTTTCGGCTTCTTCCAGGCGTATTTCCAGCATCAAGAAGACCATCTATCATAACCTCATGACCTGAAGGTTATGCGACGGCAACCTTGATAGTCTCGGCTTCCTAAATTACAGCAGTGGCTCTTGTGAAGGCAATTTGAGATCAACTTTTATCGCAGCTTCATGTTGAGATGATACCGAGTGACCTAGCTGAGAAGCAAAGCGTGTCGGGGCGGTGTTAGACTTAGAAGAGTGCCCGGCATAGGTTGAACAGGTCATCCAGTCTTTTCCGGAGAAGCGGTTGTGCTATCTCGTGTCTTTCCTATCGCCTCTATAACGTTAGGTAAGATATCTGAAGGTGACCTTGAGTGTGCTGGAGCTTCGGTCTACCGGCTTACCGGGTCAGGGTCATTAAAAATTAGAGACTCTTACATCCTGGCACAACGAAAGTCATAGGTGCTGCACTCTGGGATACTAAGAAGTGATGTACGAGATGTTCTTGTTACAGAGAAGGGTCTGGCACTATCCCTGAACACGATGGACGATGAAGCCACCACTTATCCCTCCCCAACGTCCTGCCTTTATCTTTCGCTCTTCTTTTTCTAACTTGTTTTGAGTTGTGCTCTACCTTGCTTGTATTCTTCTATATCATGCTTTCTTTGTTTGTGGTCATTTTGGTTTCACTGCTATCTTGCTTTCAGTTTCCTGCATTTTTTTGGGGGGGTTTGGTTTTGCTTATTCTGCTTCAACTATCTGTCTCTGTTCCTATGTCTCTTTTTGTTGGAGCAGCCACGTGCTTCGTGTTAACAGGTCGATCCGCTGATTGTACAATATGTCCTAACGGCCATGCTTGTGCTTGGGTGGCACGGAAGTCTCTACAGAGCTCTTCATCGCTGGCATTGGCAATGAGTTCTTCCACTTTGCCCACAACTACCTCACGTGCAAGTACTTCATCATGTGCCGTAGCACCAACTTTTAGAAAGTCTGTAAACTCACAGCTAACTCCGAGATCACCAGCCCATCTTTCACAGGGGGACAACAAGGTGCACAGTTGATACCCGGAGTAGCCAAAGGACCCAGATAATCTCCCTTGGAGAGATCATCTGTAGCTACCTCGTACTGGAATGAAGTAGGAATCACTCCACTAACCCCACTAGATAAGATACAAAAGAGCTATTTCTTCGAGTCTTCATTCCCGAATATACGGTGAGCCACAGCATGCCATTTGGCAATGTAAGGATCGCGCCAGCCTGCTGCAACAACGTTTTTATGTAGTAGAACCTCACTGGGACTTCCAGGCTCTACGTCACACCATTCTCTGTTGTTGCAAAGCTTACATTTTCTGTCCTACGATGAAAATTGATCGAGAACTGAACTCTACACTGCAGTAGCCCTGTGGGCCTCGCCTTTAAGCTGTTGTAGAAGGAAAGAAGAAAGAAAAAAAGTTCCTGTGAATATGCCATTGTTGTCCTACTCAAACATAGCTTCGGAAGAAATGCCCTGGCTAGGATGCACGGTGCTGAGTTGGTTGCGGAGTTAACGTCGTCTTCTTTGTCCGACAGCATGACGTTTATGTATAATCGAAAGAGGTTGTATAGAAGCGCTTTTAGTATTTCATTTCAAAATGAACTTTCAAGGCGAGGCTATATAATGGTATGCATAAATTCAGGGGAGACAAGAAAAGATCATAAAAATGAGCCATCAAATGCCCTTGCGTAGTTCCAAAATAACTTTCCCAATAGGTAATAAATGTAAACTAATAAATAATATGTCATCCTAAACTAACCCTTACTCACTACAAACTCAAGAGTATGTTAAGAATGATGAAAAAAAGAGATCAATTTTTAAAACACAATTACAAAGAAGAAAAAGATTGATAGCTATATTAGCATGAGTACTACTAGTAACTATACAGTTTCAAAATCACTCTTGTGTATCGACTACCGCCCCCCAAGCTCCACCTCCGGGTGTTGCTATCATCACCCGATCACCAGTTAAGAACTTTGCAGTTGCTTTACCTCCAAGACTTACTCTGCGCCCGCTTTCCTTTTGAAGCCAATAGTTGACGCCCATTTTGCCATCCCCTCCTCCTTTCATACCATGTGGAGCACGGCTGCGTCTTTCTGAAATGATACTAACTTGAACCGGCACAGTAAACTCAATCTCCCTGATGATACCATCTCCACCTGGGAATCTTCCACATCCACCAGATCCTTCACGGATACCAAACTGGTGAAGCACACACGGATAACGTTTTTCAAAGACCTCTGGATCTGTGATGCGTGTGTTTGTCATGTGAGTATGGACTCCGCTCGATCCTGCCCAGGAAGGACCGGCACCGGCACCGCCTCCTATAGTCTCATAATACCCGAAGCCATCTACATGCTTGCCAGTGACGGGGTCTGTACCGCCGACTCCAAACGTGAGATTATTCATGCAGCCTTGGGAATCAGCACACGCATTGAATGCTTTAAGAACAACATCCGTGATACGTTGAGAAGTTTGCACATTCCCACCAACTACACTGGCTGCCTTGGAAGGAGACAGTAGTGACGACTCCGGTATTCTAATAGTGATTGGCTCAAGGCAGCCTTGGTTAAGGGGAATATCAGAGGCTACCAATGACCGCAAGCAGTAGATTATAGCACTATGTGTGATAGCTACCGGCGCATTGGTGTTCCCGTACACTTCAGGGCCTGTACCTTCGAAGTCGAATACGGCAGAGCCTGTGTCTCCGTCTATAGTGACTGTAAGACTGATTGGAGTTCCATCGTCCATGTAGTCAATAGCCGAAAGAGGTTTTCCACCAGCCTGTTGGTGAAACGAACGGAGCAAATCTCTCACAGCACGTTCAGCAGTAGCTTGAATAGCATACATGTACTTCTGCACCTCGTGGAGTCCGCTTTCAAGCACTAGACCTTGGATCAACTGAACACCTTTATTGTTGGCAGCTACTTGTGCCTTCAGATCAGACAGGTTGTCTGTCAAGCAACGCGTACCAGAGCAACCTGGATGCTTGGCAGGGTCGCGAAGGAGAAGATCAGTTATCCTCTCTTCGTTAAAGACACCGGCACTGACAAGTTTCTCAGCCTCAATGGCAGCACCTTCCTCGTATAGATATTTCGAATTTGGGGGCATGGAACCTGGGAGGATACCGCCAATATCAGCATGATGGCCACGTGATGCGACATAAAACACAATGTCCCCGTTTTCGAATACGGGACTGATGACGGTAATATCTGGTAGATGAGTACCGCCGCATGAGGGATGATTTGACACTAAGACATCGCCATCCCGAAGCTTCCCTTTCCATTTTTCATGCTGATACTTGACTGCAAACTGCATTGATCCCAGATGAACAGGAACATGCGGAGCATTAGCTACAAGGCCACCATCAGGAGAAAACAGGGCGCATGAAAAGTCAAGTCGTTCCTTGATGTTGGTGGAAACCGCAGTTTTCTGCAGACTACGTCCCATCTGCTCAGCAATAGACATAAAACGGTGGCCGAAGATTGAGAGCTGTATGGGGCTGATAGCATCGCCAGTAGTAGTTATCTGAGCTACTGACTGAGGCGATGAGGATGATGAAACTGCATCAATGACAACACACGAGTCAAGTACAGAAGCTATGTTCCCAGGAGATACTAAGACAGTGAGAGTCTTGTCAAGGATCAAAGCAGGACCTGTGATCTTTGATCCAACAGGTATGTCCTCTAGAATATAGACTGGAGTATCAATTCTTCCAGAAGTACTTGAGAAACATACCTTAGCTACTTCTCGACATATGGATGGCTTGATTGACGTCATGGAAGATTCTAGTCGTCGTAGTTGCTGAAACGGACTTTCCTGTTTGCAACTAGAGGAAGAGGCGATACCACGCACACGAAAGTCATCGATCAAGATGGGCTTGCCAAGGAAGTTGAAGCCAAACTCACGGCGATGACGTTCTTCGAAAGCTCGCTGGAAGTCCCATCCGGTTCCAGTTGCATCGCCGGCCTCCTGGAGAATCATAAAGGACGTTGTTGAGCCCTTGTAGCGCATGTTAAGGTATACTTCGTGATGAATCTGGTTTTCCAACATTCCTTGACTGACAAGACGTTCGGTAGCTTCAGTGCGGAGCTTAGCCAGAGTGTCTTGTATAGTATAAATGTTGGATTTGGCATACTCCAGGGCAGTTGGACGTTGAACCTCGTGTACAAGATCAGCACGCGATAATCCGTATGCTGAGAGGATAGAAGCATACTTGTGAATAACAACCCTGGAAATCGACAGAGCAGCAGCCAGAGAGCATGCATGTTGACCTCCTGCACCTCCAAAGCAAGCTAAAAGATGTGTCGACGTGTCAAACCCACGAGCTTCTGTTAAGGCTCGAATCGGCCGTGCCATAACTTCATCGGCAACGCGTAAAAACCCTAGTGCCACCTCATCAGCTGTGAGTGAAGGCTTCCCTTCCTTGGCATTATCTGAATTGATTTGAAGTGTGAGCTTCTCAAATGCAACCTGGGTCAACTCGACTCCAAGAGGCGCATCTTCGTCAGGCCCGAATATGCACGGAAAGAATTGTGCCTGGATGCGCCCCAAAAATACATTTGCATCCGTGATGGTAAGAGGCCCTCCCTTTCGATAGCATGTCGGGCCGGGATGAGCACCAGCTGACTCGGGGCCAACTACAAAAAGGCCATCGCGCCAGAAAAGCATAGAGCCACCGCCAGCAGCAACGCTATAAGTTCCATGAGATGCTATGTTAGTACAAAAAGGGGGAAAAAAAAACATTAATTTTTTTTGTCATGAAAGGTGATGATAGTGAGCTTACGTATTGATGTCAAGCTGAGGGCTTTGAATAGAGACTCCAGCTGTTGTCGTCTCAAAAACATGCTCATAAGTGCCAGCAAAACGCGAGCAATCCGTTGATGTGCCGCCCATATCGAAACCGATAACCGGCTTGTTCTCTTCAGCGTCAAAAGTAGTTTGAGCGTAGCCAACAACGCCACCTGCTGGACCAGATAGAACGCTTTTCAGGCCACCGAAATTGCGAAAGTCAACGAGACCACCATCGGACTGCATGAACTCACATCTTGAGCCTGATGAGCCCAAACCACCCATGAAGCTCTCTGAGATGGAGTCAATATACGATTTAATGATAGGTGTCAAGTAAGCATCTGCAGTTGCCGACATTCCGCGAGGCACTACTTTGATCATAGGCTGAAGAGCGGCACTTTCGACGACTAGGAATCCCATTTTTCGGGCAATATCACCTATCGCCTGTTCGTGAGCTGGATAGATGTAAGAATGGAGAAGAACAATAGAGATTGACCGATATCCTTCGTCCCAAACTCGCTTTAGATCCCGCATTACAACTTCCACGTCGGGAGTCTTGAGGATACGCACAACCTCGCCAGTTTGGCCATGGACTAGTTGTGAGTCGGAGGCCATCAAGTCTATGGAAGACGGACATGGATCTTCGGTATATCCTTCTAGCGTTACTCGTTCATCAACCTCGACGACAGACTGATACAACAATTCAGGTAGCTTCACTGTAAGATCAAAGATCTTAGGTCTAGATTGCGTGCCGATTCGCAAAAGGTCTTTGAACCCTTTAGTGATGAATAAGGCACTGCGAGCACCCTTGCGTTCCAAGAGAGCATTGGTGCCAACAGTGGTTCCCATACGTATGCGCTCAATGGAACTGAGATCTAGTAGCTTCCCACGTGGAATAGAAACTCCCGAGACCTGTTCGATAATGCGGCGAATGCCTTCGGTTGGCGCATCTTTGTAGTTTGCAGGATCGACAGAGAGTATCTTGAGTATAATGTCGTCTTGGCCAGGAATGGAAGCGTGAACATCTGTGAATGTGCCTCCACGATCGATTGAGATACAGATTCCACCAGCATCGCTGCTGGTATTACGTCTAAAATTGGAAGCGGTTGATGTCATAGTGTATGTAGTTAAAAAAAACTATCGCTAGCTGGATGGATCTTATGCAGAGTTTAGAAATGAGCAAAAGAAAATGCAACGACGGGATAACGTGCATATAAAAAGGACGGAACAAAGTAGATAGTAAGAATAGGTAGTTTCTATTCTTATCAAGATAGATGGAGATTGAGTAGTTTTAAAGTAAACAAAGTTACAATCAGAAGAGCGGCTGATAAATCATAGTGCTTTGTCCTTGTTCTTTAGGTAGTACTTTCATTCTCATATACAGATTATCAGTTGAGTTCGAGCGCCTGAAAACCAATTCTAGTACTAGTTCTACTTGTAGTTTAATTTTATTTAATATATTTTTAGGTCTAAATTCTAGTATTATGGTAGGGTTTAGCTCTTCATTAGCTAATCGTAGACACACTATTGGTGACTTCCGTCTTTTCTCCGCACTAAGATCTAGCAAGGAAAAATGCCTTATCTCTAATTGGTTAGCTTGACGTCGGCAGCACAAGTTCATCGCAGGCAGGCCTTGTTAGGCAGATTAAGGTAGGTGCAACAAAAAACTTGAAGATATACACAGTTATCAGGATGAATATCTTGGCTTTTATAAGCATTTTACATGGTATATAGGAATTAATATAGTACTTAGAAATTCATTTCCTGGCATCAAAGCTTTCGATAATATATCAAAGATTCTATATTTCTCAAGTAGATATCAAAGTGCCTGGGAAATCCTTTTCTTATAATAGTGAGTGGTGAATAGACTAACCCTAGTAATAGGGTTCATGGCCAATTAACACCCATCGATGATCTTTAGTGGAATCTTGTAAGAATAGAAACAAAGTTAAGAGAGGGAGGGTTGGCGACGTGACCTTGCTCCAATGCGCTATGCCGTTAGTATTATATAGGGTTATACAGTAAATGGGCTGAACGAACTTTCGCAAGCTTCTGTTTTCTACTATTTTCCATTGTTTTTGTCCACTGATTTTATTCACCAAATTGACAACTATAGCGACCGCCCACAATTTGTCGTAGCTCATCTTCTGTATTCTATCCCATGATTTTTGGACTTCTCGAGAAACATCTCGGATTGATTAAGACGGAGGATTTATGGTTGGAAATCATCACGAAACATCCTCTTGGAAATGAGTCAAATGTTTTCTGCAGAGGTTTTAAGTTGAGATTCGGTACAGAATGCATCACCAGTTCTCCAGATGATCTAGACCGGCTTTGTAGCCTAGATAATTTAGTTCAGGGCAACTTACTCTATACTTCACTAACAAGCAGATAGAAGCTCGATCTCTCATAGACTATATTCTGCTACTCTCACTACTATACCATCTTTTTGCAAATCTACTTTCATGAAAAGACAAGAGGTATGTTTTCCTCTTGAAAGTGATTTTAGAAGACCTCCAAAAAGCTGTTTCATCTACATAATTTGACTTGAAGCTACTGATCCCGCTTCTAGATGCTATTATATGTGGAAAAAAAAGCCCTATTTAGAGATCTGGCAGTAGGTTTACAATGCCATATAAGACGTCGGTACTACAGATGCTATCAAAGATGTCAATACTACTAATTCTATCATCTTATTAACCCAGCTCTCAATATCGAGACAGATATCACATGCTGTTTTGGAAACACCATTTACTGGCAATACTGGTATTACTACAAAGCCACGAAAAACCGCACTAGTATGATCCTCTACCCACAATGGAGCTAGACCATCTACATGGCAACATCAATGACTTTGACCAGGTATATTTTGGGATGTGCCTAATCTAAAGGCAACATGTGAGGAGTTTTTTGACTTACGACAAGGTGGCCACTATATGCCTTTCGATAATGGCTGGAATGAATGGCTACCACTTGCAGGACAGGGTAATGTATTGGGGTGGTTCCAGAAATTATATGAGGATGTATCAAAAGTTGTACAGGCCCAAACACCGACTCGCCCAATATCTCATAGGAAAATCTAGACAACACAGATAGCGGGGCAACAAACGCAGTCCGATACTACCACCACGAGACCGTTCAAGTTGCTGGAAATAAAGACAATAAGAAGAGCAGCATTTGGAAAAATCTAGTATCACATCTACAGCGAGGTGAACTACAAATGTTCCCAAATTGTCACAGGAAGCTTCTCACAGCCCTCTCAGCTCTAACGTTGCCACAAGCTATGTCTATGGGCCTGCTGGAAACACTCTCAGCAGAACATCTACTTTGAAACGACGATTGGGTCCTACCGACGCTTCTCAACCGTCAAGCAAGCGTTCAAGATCTGCTACTCCAGCAAAAGCAGATGATATACCCAATCAAATACATCGACGGATAGTGGTTCGTGGTTTCGGAAAGCAGATCTACAAGGCAAACTCTGAACCAGCTTTGTTTCGTAGCTTGGAAGGCTACGTAGAGGGGCATGAGTCGCTGTATAAAGCTGGATTACTCCACAGGGATATATCTCAAACAACAACCTCATGATTAGTGAAGAGCAGAACAACCCATCCTAATCATCGTTTTTGATTGATCTTGACCTTGCTAGTGATACACAGCGAACAGATGTCTCGAAAGCAAAATCGAAGACAGGAACTAGGGCCTTCATGGCAATTGGCCTGCTTGAGGGGGAACAACATTATTGTATGGATTATCTTGAATCTGTTTTGGGTGCTATTCTGGATATGCATTCACTATCATGAGCCAGAGCCTGAGCATGAAAGAAGGGAGATAATTGTTACGAAATATAATGATTGGAATATTGTGAAGGACCATACAGATATGACAGATAGCAAGCGTAGTGCATGTAAGGGGCTAAGGCCCACTTGGTATTTAGCTAAGTACTATACTTAGCCAGATAAACGACTGTAAGTAGGGACCTGTCCCAGCCATATTCCAACAGACAATAGCCTTTCCTCTCCATCGTGTATCAATTTAATCCCTTCTTACTAGACCATTTGCCCTTGCCTCACCTAGTTCGGGTTAGTGCAATTGCAAACAAATTGGTCTGTATGGTTACTGAACATTACAAGCCCCTTGAGCACTGTTTGATTTTTTTTCCAGATAATATACAATTGGGAATAGAAGACAGGACACTGTATCAGTCAATAAAGATGGTGCTTCGGAACGCTCAAGTCTAGCTGAGCCTAGACAAGTAAGTATCTCTTTAGATATAACATAGTTACTCTCTTTAGAACTTGCCCTGGCGGTGTCGGTAGTGGCAATGGCAGCTCCTCTGCGCTAGGCTTCAAGTTCCATGCCGCTGCGGCTGCTGTTGTTGGTATGAGACGCCAACAGGTGTCTCCTATCGGTGCTTCGGTGGCTATTGTTGGCGGTGTCCACGCACTAGCACATTCACGATCGCAGTAGGTGATGACGCACAAGACGTCTTGCGGATTTCAGAAATAAGCCAAACGATGAGTATGATTTGAAATCGTCAATATACAAGAGATAGAATTTCACTAACAATCTCTAAACACGTCTCTATTCGCTTTCTACTAGAGTTTGGCTAGGTAGTTGCAGTAAGAAGTAGTTAGGCTAACTCTCGCAACGTCGATTTTACATTGCTACTGATCATCTATGAGAGGAGCACTAAGTCTAATATCTGGCAACACATACGTCGTGGGCTTTCATGGAGCTTCCTGTAAAGGTCTAAGGCCCACGGTTACTGTCCAAGGTTCCACCTTGGCCGTTACGTACTTTCCTTTAAATAGGGACACCAGTCCCTCTTCATTCTTAGTTTAGTCCTTTCCTCCTCATCGG
>LXKZ01000557.1:0-13670 GCA_001856765.1 Endoconidiophora polonica
TGATTCTAGTAGACGTTAACTATTTACAATACAATACAATACAATACAATAGCTCGATGCACTTCAACTTGCGTCGTTTGATAGCGTAACAATGTAGGTAGACGTTCAATATACACACACACACCTCAACTTGTTTAACATGAGGAGTTTGTTGCGCTTTGAATTACAGGCTTTCTCCAATGAGAATACATTTGAATAAAGGAAAAAGACAAAATTGGTAAGGATCTTGGACAAGAGGGAATTCGACCCATTTATCTTCATTATACTAAGATCATGCTTCTAACCAGGGTGCCTTTCGTGGCGTGTTGTAAATTTTTTTTTCTATAAAAAAATAAGCTGACCTGAATAACTTGATATGAGATGGTGAGTTAGCGTCGTTTGATTGTGTAGCAATGTAGGTAGACGTTAAATACACACACACACACGAGATGGTGACTTCAATGCAGACCTGATATTATACACAAGTGACGATGAGAGCATGAAGTACTAGTGCCGTTTAAGTGGCTATATATCACCTCTATAGTTGGGTGCATGGTAGGCTGTAACAAAAGCACTGTCACTTAGAGAGCACCAGATAAAGAGGCCGCTTATTGCCGGAGTGAGGTAGTTTACGCGTTCTACTGATATGCTCTCTTTGCTACAGACCCTGAAGTTACTATGTAGATGTCTCTACAAGTTAGGCTGCCCGTGATATGGCTGTGGCAAAAAGTATTCAGGGGAGAAAAGCGGCCGTGGGGCCTGGGTGGCAGTTGTTTGGATTGGTGTTTTCAGGGGGAACCAGTGATTCAATTTATACTAGTAGTAGATACTTTGTACAAGGTATAATGCAGTGGCTAATGCAGCATGTCTACAGCATCGTAGAAGTGAATAGAAAGTGTCTAGAGAGTCGGCTCTAGTGGTTGCTGATCGGGATGATTTCATTATAGGAGAGGACGAGGAAGAGTCCGCCCCTGAGCATGTAGATATGATTCAGGTGGTGATGCTAATGGTCATTTACTGCAGTTCCCTCTGGCTCCCGTTGAAGCTGGAGCTCGGTGGAGGGAAGACGTGATGAAGCATTTGATCGGAGCCGGAATTCAGCGAGAAAGCTAAATCCAAGACTCTTATGGTTAGCCTGGCCGAGCGAGCATCAAATAAACCTCATCAAACGTGTTTTGGCATAACTTTATGACAAAGAGAAGAAGAAGAGGAAGAAAGGGGCTAGTGATGAAAGAGAACTTTATAGCAAGCGACCCTTGGCAAGCCTGAGAATTACAAAGTTAGCTAGTACTAGTTAGTAGTGACGACGACAAAAGATATGCTTGTCGCAGTAAGTCGGAATTAGAGGGTGAGTAATATCAAACTATAAGAAGACGATACTTGGGTACTATTTCGTAAAGATATGTATGCGTTTCTAATATTGGCCACTCTCGCGGGTAATGAGCGACCCAGAGGAAAGGATCCAGTTCCAGCCTGGAAAGGTACCGACGACATAACCTGGCCCTCTTGATCTGGGTCCTGCTGGCACAGAGATGGTCGTGCATTTAGAGCACAAACAAAAGCGTGTTCTGTAGCATTAGGGCAGATAGAGCAAGGAGATAGACCGTTGCTTTTTTCCGCCTCTTGAAACGTTAGTGAGAGTAGGTGCCGTTGGTCGGTGGAATTATGGATGGAGTCTTTGTTGTTTCTATGCTAGTTCCAAGCAGCATATTTAGATAGAACAAACCTGTAGAGACAACGACGTTTGCTGTACGTACATACATGGACGTCGTGGCTGCTGCTGGCTGGCTGGCAGTGAAATGTGAAATCGTACACAGCACAGACAGCCTGGTAGAATAGGAGCAGGGAAGGGGGCACACCCCTGGCCGTAATGACCGGGGGGGACAGTACCTCGACAGCTTCAAGTGATGTTTTATGTTGGCAGTGGTGCTTTTATAACTCTGTCCAAGCCCGGAGCAGCTGTTGCCTGGAGCGCTGCGTGCTGCAGGTGTTGTTTCTTATTTAGCGATAAGGGCAAATGGTGAGATAGAGACAGAGAGATAACAGAGAGAGCGATAGAGAGAGTATGCGCTTTATATTTCGATATTGCGTTGATCTGACTAGGAAGCGTAGCTGCCACCTTGGAACTGGGACAGGCTGTTTACAGGGCTCTTTCTTCCTACAAGAGTAAAATGAAAAAAATCGAGAATTGATAAACGCGACCACTTTCGCTGCTTGTTACGTTGTGCGCCTTTAGCCTTGAGTGCAGCGTTTTCACGCTTATTGATTACTTTAATTGTTTTGCTGGCGCTTGCTTGCTTCAGACCAAAAGACCCTTTTCCTGATTTTGATTTCTTCGTTCTCCTGCTGTCTATCTCTTTCCTGTTTGCTATCCCTTTCTATATTTTAAATTCTAGCCCATCTCTATAGACGGCCATCCCATTGAGCGATAGATACCAACGTGGTAAACCCGCCTGTGGCCTTGAAGAACTGTCTCAGACAGCGTCTACTGACTGTCCGTTACAGAGCTGACTGCTGTAGCCAGATTATACGCCCTGGATTTCGCATTCTCAGCACCTGTATCTTCAATTCCTATCTCTTAATCTTTCTTGTCTGTTTACGCCTCAGATATCGTGATACCCCCCGACTGCTTTTTTACGACCTACGATCTTTTTTACCGACCACCCAATCATCGCTTTTAGCACTCCTTATCTCGAGTGTTGTTTACCAATTTCTATAACCAAGCCTCCGCAAGCTCGGTTTCAAGCCCCAAAACCAAGCCCACCGACGCGGGTTACTGCTGCTATCTGCATATCCAACGCCGCATAACGCCCACCAGACGCTTTTCTACCTGATAAACAGTAGACTGTACTTTGCATCTGTTGCTTGGCGAGAGGCAAATAGACCCCGTGTATCTGTCATTGAGACGATAGAGTGCGCGGGAACATGGAGTCTCAAGCGACATCACTTGCTCAAGCGGCGCCTCTAGCTTCTCCGGCTGCTCGCGAGTCTATCTACATTACACAAATAGATTCTCCTGCACCTCCCAAACAAGTTTCCATATCTGAAGTGCCCGGTGCGAGCTACGCATCACGACCTAACTCAGAAGCTACCTCAGAACCTCGCGATCTGACGCCACCAGCTGCCCTGCCTCACGATTCTCTAGCCTCCGCGCGCCTATCACAGGACGATGCGTCATCGGCACCTTCAGACCTGGAGCCACTTTCGATGATGAAGAGCCCCATCTACGACAGCCCAACAGTCCCTGGATTCTCCTACGACTTTGCGTCGACACAGCACAATGCTCCAGCGCAACAGCGGCTTTCTTGCCAGCAGGCTGTTCCTGAGGCGCAGCCCCCCGATGAGTCGTCTCTAGAGTTCTCACAACAACCGTTAACGTTTGAGGAACCCGTATATCAGGATCTACAGTACATTGAGCCGCAATATATAGAGCCCACAGTACCGGCGCAATATGAGTACCAGTATCAGGGCAACACCCAATACTACAAGGAGCAACCAGAATACCAACCAGCCTATCAGCAACAGTACCAGCAACAGTTCTACGTCCCGGAGCCGGAACCGCAGTCGTATGAACCGCCAGAAGTTCAAATCCCCGAGTCAGAGTCGGAGTCAATAATTGCGCCAGTGATCGCATTAGAACCTGCTGGTGCAGAATCACATGCGCCGAGAAGCAACCTTAGCATCAACGCAGAAACATCTCATTTGCCTGATTTGGACGACTACAGCGAGCCATTGACCCCGAAGGCCGTGCAACATGTGACTGAAGTCCAGAAAGAGCGACCAGATGAACAACAACTACAGCATCATCTGCCTCCCCAGTCTGAGCAACTACGCGAACATGGCTTGGAGGGTCCGACCGAGGAACACCCGATCGAAGACATGAACCCATCTGTCTCGCGAGGCTCCACCCCTGTTATGAGCGATGACGAATCCGAGCTATATGTTGCACGTGTGGCTTCAGTGCATCAGGCCGGCTCAGTGCGCATCTCTGAACTAAGCTTTGACGACTCACTGGTAATCGATGAAGAAGAGGACTACGACCACGACCACACAACAGAGGTACTAGACTATCGGTCCGTCAGATCACTCTCTCAAATTGAAGACACTACGCAAGAGTCTCATGATGTCTACAGTCTTGAGACATCGATCCCCGAGGCGCACTTAGTCAAGACAATCGTGGCCGCTGACATCGTGCCCGAGCTACAACCAGAGCCTCATTTTGCGCTGCCTGTACCTACGCCTGTGCCTACATCTATGGAGAAAGAAAGCGACCAGTGTATTGAGGCTATACAGCCGCAACCTGAATATAATATGGCGTCTGAAGTCATGGAAGTATCCGAGGCGCATGAAGCTATCGCTCTGAGACCTACAACGGAAACTGTCGCTTCTGAAGCAGTGGATGTGCGTATCGGGGACGACATTTCTTCGGTTTTAAATTCCTCTACTGCAGCTAAAACCTCCACTGTTGAACCAGATATCGACCTTGAAACAACTGACTCGCATGATATTAGCACGACCGATTCTGAGGGCGAAATGGACTCGGGTGAACTTGAATCGCATGAAACGAGCATGGTCGAGACGGATTCTATTGACGACGATAAGCGCACAGAAATCATTGACTCTCACAGCTCAAAAATCTCAGTTTCTGAATCTCAGCTTCCAGCTGTCGACGAGGTCCTTGCGGAGGACCCTAAGATGACCACTGTGATCGACATTGTCGAAACAACGCCTGTGGTTACCGATGAAGCTAGAACATCCATAATATACTCCCCAGTCGCTGCTGAGACCACGGAAGTCGACAAAACTGAGCGTCCGGTCTCTGCAGAACTACCTGGTTCGATAAGCGAGATCAATGTTTCCGACGTTCAGGCTTCGAAGCCAATATTGGCAGATGAAATTCGTAAAGTTGACCCGGACGCCATCGAAATTCATGATCACGAGGTTCAGACATCGCAGCATGTCTTGGGTTACAAGGACGCCATTGCGGACATTGATGTTTCTGATGCTCAGGTGTTAATGCCGGCTTTGGTAGATGCTGTTCATGAAATTGTTGATGATACCGTTGAAGCTCGTAATTTTGATGTTCAGATATCAGAGGCGGTGTTGTTAGTTGCGAGCCGTCAAGATAGTCTCCATGTTACCGAAGCTCCTGTTCTTGATAATCCTCATGTTGAGATTCAAAAACCAGTTTCGACTGGCTACGAGGACACTACTGAAGTCAATGCTTCACAGGTCCAAATCTCGGAGCTAGGCATGGCAGATGGAGTTCATGAGATTGACCAACATGTTCATGTTTCAGAGCCAATTTTGGCCGGTGGCCAAGACGCTACGGAAGCCTATGTTCCCGAGGTTATCATTTCGGCGCCAGTACTAGTAAACGAGACTCCAGATATCGACCAAGATATCACTGAAGCTCCTGTTCTTAGCGTCCTTAATGTTGAACTATCGGAGCTAGCTTTGGTAGGCCAACAGGACACCACTGAGACTAATATTCATGGTGCTCAGATTTCAGAGTCCGTCTCAACAGACGAGGCCTGTGATATGAACCAAGACGCTGCTGCGGTACACATCACAGAAGATGAGGCATTAGTTCCTGGAGAACCGACTCTGATGGAAAGCGCCGAGTTAAACTATCTCACTGAGGCTGAAATTATATCAGTGGAAGTAAAATCGGAGATAGTGGAACAAGCTAATTTTCCTATACGGGCACTAAGAGCCTCAGAATCGTTTTCCGAGGAGAATGAAGTCGATGTCCACTCGATGGTGGCTTCAGTTATTGAGCATGATGATCACGACTATGTTTCTGTTGCAGACATAAGTACCTCCATTTCCGACTCTGGATCGGACCGGGGAAGCATTGTTAGCGGCAATGTCACAGAATCTTTGGCCAAGCCTAATGAAATGGCAGACTATGAATTGTTCGAAACCAAGTCATATGTACCAACGTTCAATACCTACCAGGCATCTATCATACTTCCTAGCGATATTTCGATTTCTGCCCAAGAGCCTTTGCCTATTCCGGCAACGGAGTCCATACAATCTCCGCTCATGGAGCCTGTCTGTCATATCCAGTCTAGCCCGCCAAGACAGCGCTCTGCCCTTACCGTACCTCATGCAGATGAGGTGGACGAACTTGAGGAATTCTCTGATCTAGACCCATCCGAGCTTGGTTCTATTCTTGAGCCTACTCACCACCTCCAGCAGCAGCACAACCGGGAGGCAGAGCTTAGCGGTAATATTAGTAGTCAGGACGAAGATGCTTCTGACAATGAGCAATATGAAGATCCACCAGAGCACCATACAGAGGACCTTAGTTCATTAGAACCTGAGTCCGAGGAAACCCTTGAGCTTCTTCCCTCAACGCACTATTCTCCTCGGTTGTCCGAGCTGGAGATGCAGCGGGCTATGTATGAGAATCAAAACTCCCTTGAAGCTGGGACTCAGATTGCTAGAGATGCAATCCGGCGCTCAGTGTCGCCTTCGCCAGATCTGGGGTACAGGGAAGACCAATATATTGCGGAGGCAACCCTTCAGGAGATCAGATCGAGGGCTCTGACACCAGAGCCTCAACTTAAGGCTATAGACAGATTCCCCCGTTCGCCATCACCTGAGCTCTACGAAGATGCCAGCGACGAGTACCGCCGGTCTTATATTGGAATCGATACGAACATTGTCACCTTCACGAAGGAGGAACTTTCCGCTCAACTAGACATGTTAAAGTCTCCGTCAACCGAAAGCGATTATCCCTTGCATGACATCCGTTTGTCATCAGATTGTTCAGACCAGGGATCAGGCCGCGACAGTATAAGTGACAGACGCTCTTCGGCCTCCAGCTCTTTGCAGGCTACACCTGTGCAGCGCCGCAGCCTCCGTGATTCTCTACGTATTGACACGTCGTCGATGTCGTACCCTAGAGATCTCGACGTTATTGCCGAGGATACTGACGAAGAAGAGGACGATGTCGACTGGGAGAGGTTGCAGCGGTCAGAAGACGCAACACCTAAGACCCCTGGACAGGACACTGTAAGTCAAAAACCTTTCTATATATATTTGATATATTTTATCTGATTGCGACTAAAGGCTGAGTTTACGATACTAATGTGGTGATATTTGATAGGCAACTGCACTTTTACTAGCCCGTCTAGAGCAAGAAAACGCAAAGCTGACTGCTATTCCGGCAGTCCCAGCAGTGCCTATAGTTGCTAAAGCAGTTCAAGCTACAGAGCGACAGGGACCTCCAGCGGTGCAAAGGGTAGGACCGGAGAAACGCAAATCTCGATCGCCGTCGATGGCGCAACTACGCGAGATGGTGCGCAGCCCAGCGCCGCATAATTTGCGCTACTCACAGCTCGAGGTGCCGCAGATGACAGATCTTGAATTCTATGCGGCAGTTGTCAAGGACTATCCGCAAGCGGCGGCGCGTTTTCCTAACCTGCTATTGCACAAGATCCGGCAGGGCATCCCGCCGCCGCTCCGAGGAGTGGTGTGGCAGAGCATGGCTGGCGCGCGAGACGCGGACCTTGAAGAGAAGTTCGACGAGCTGGTCAACCAGGCCAGCCCATACGAGCGCATTATCAATAAGGACCTGGGCCGTAGCTTCCCCGGCGTGGATATGTTCCGTAACCCAGATGGAGAAGGCCAGCGCATGCTAGGACGCGTGCTCAAGTGCTTGAGTGTGTACGACCCAAGCATCGGCTATTGCCAGGGCTTGGCATTTGTGGTTGGGCCGTTGCTGATGCACATGCCCGATAAGCAGGCGTTCTGCGTTTTGGTTCGGTAAGTTGAACATTGTGAACTTGATGCGTGTCTAATTTGGGCGGTGGCGAATATTTAGACGGAGTTTGATTTGGGGTGTATCTTTAGGCGGTGATTGCTTGTATCTGGCAGATTGCGCTACTGCGCTACGACACCACCACTTTGCTCTGATGGTGGGATGGAGATTTATGACTGGTTCTAAAAACGCTAACTACCGAAACTCTATGTAGGCTTATGGAGCGCTACGACCTTAGATCTAGTTACCAGCCTGATCTAGCCGGTCTACATGCGCTCATTTTCCAGTTCCGCGCTTTGCTGTCGACAACGGTGCCGGCAGTGGCCCAGCACCTGGACGAGTTGCAGGTCGACTCGGCCTACGTATCGCAGTGGTTCCTTAGCGTGTTTGCCGTGAGCTGCCCGCTGCCCATGCTATTCCGCATCTATGATGTGTTGTTTGCCGAGGGTGCGCATGAGACGCTGATGCGGGTGGCGTTGTCGCTGATGGCTAAGAACGAAGCGCGCATTCTCAACTGCCGCGAAATGGAAGATGTCATGCAGTTGTTACTGTCGCGCGGCCTTTGGGACTGCTATCACTACAATGCTGATGAGTTTGTCAATGCCTTTGTAGCGCTGTCTGACGCAGTAACGCGTGAGAAGCTTCAGGTGCTGGAAGAGGCCTATCGCGAACAGCACGATGCAGCCTCTGTAAATACAGCAGTCTCGCCCGCTGTGACCTCGCCATCCCTTGCATTGTCCCCTGTACCTGCACTAGCCAATGGCAACGCCAAAGTGGCTGCCGTATCTGCGGCTGCATCACGCTTCCTTGGCCGCATATGGACTGCTAATAGCAGTCTAAGCAATAGCCCAGATAGCAGCACCCTCCCTGCTCCACAGCAGGGTCCAGACTCCACACCCACAGAAGCAGGGGCCTCCACTTTGACATATCCCCCTAATTCTATTCCAACGCCAACCCCCCATTCCAGATCGCTGGCTAAAGGACAAGGAACACTAGGAGGCTCAGGATCTGGTGTGGGC
This sequence comes from Endoconidiophora polonica, assembly GCA_001856765.1. Lineage (NCBI taxonomy): Eukaryota > Fungi > Ascomycota > Sordariomycetes > Microascales > Ceratocystidaceae > Endoconidiophora > Endoconidiophora polonica. The sequence continues at coordinate 8,770 of LXKZ01000557.1, forward strand.
TTGCGGATCCGAACAGGCTCTGGATCTACACCGACCTCATCTTCTTCCTTTCACAACCTCGAGCACAACCAGAACCAGAGTGTTATTGGTGGCGGAGTTTCTTCATCTACCATTGCATCTGCCCCAGCGTCTGAATCCGCGTCTGTTTATGCGCCTGCTTTTGCTTCTGCGTCTGCAACTTCGGCTACTGCTGCATCTGTGATTGCTTCTGCCTCTGCTACTATCGCTTCCGTTGTTGCCTCTGCTTCTGCTGCTGTCGCCACTTCTGTGTCTGTTTCTGGCTTAAGCACAAGCTCAAGCCCGAGCTCTGGTCGTTCTGCGCCACTATCGTCGTCGTCTGGATATGTCAAGTCGCTTTCCGTCACTGTGCCTCCTCCACCTCAAACACAAACCTCCTCTTCTGTCCACTCGACCTCGATCCCGACCTCGAACACCACTTTCAGCCCCGGCCTCGCTCCGTCTTCGCGTCCACTGAGCATGTTGCGCCGGAGCCCTAGCAAGCAGAGCCTGGCCAGCACCCTCAATTCCATGGAGGCGGCTAGCAATTCTAGTATTCTCAGTTCTGCATCGACTACCTCGACCTCTACCCAAGCCACCACTATCTCGATATCGTCGCGCGATTCAGTATCAGCCGAGTCGAGCACAACCATACTGCCCCCTGCCAAGACCATAGTTGCTGCTGCTTCTACTGCCTCTGCCGTTCCCGTCTCTAGCGCCCCGTCTGTTACCGCACGAGCCTTTGCCCCAAGTAGCAATTCAAAGGGTACCTCCATTCTTTCGACTGGCAAGGCACACGCCGACGACCGATACTTGCACAATCAGATTGAAGATCTCCTTGCCGCGCTCACTCAACTACAACTCAACCATGCCATCGTATCGTCCGACCTCGAGAAGGAGCGTGATGAGAGAGAAGAGGACAAGCGTGCCGTCCAATCTCTCATGAGCGCACTGCGGCGCAAAGCTGATAGCTCAGAAGAAGAGATAGCGCCAGGCGCACCGTCACCAGAAGATCTCTCGCAGTTGCTTGATGTCGTCGAGCAGCGCTTTGGCCTATCTGACGCTAATGACGATATCGACGTTCTCATGGCTCCTCCCAAATCACCCGGCATGTCTAAGGCTGATCTAGAAGATGAACTACGCTCCACCAGAGATCAAGTTGATGCCGCCAAGTCGCAGGCCCAGGAATTCCAGCGTAAAATTTACGAGCTAGAAAATGACACAACGTCGCTCAAGGAGCAGCTTAAAGACTCACAGGGCCGCGTGCGAACCATGCACCAGGACAGGCAGCGCTTGGAGAAGCAGGTGCAGACCATGCGTATGTCCCGCGTTATTTCTCCCACTAGCCCCGTGCGCATAAGCGGCGCTGCAGAAACTATCCGCAATGCCTTCAATGCGGCAACTGGCGCCCAATCAACGGAGTCTGATAAGGCCGGAGCGGCGGGTCTTCGCGAGCTTCGCTTAGGTCGCGGTCCATCGTCGCCATCGCAGACCCATTACTCTCGCCGTGCTAGTACGTTGCGCATGCGCGACTCTGTCATGACACTCTCGGCGACGACAGCATCGGGACTTGCGCCAACGAGTGAACAAGATGCACTGCTGTTGCAGCTGGTGCAAGCAAAGACTGGAGAGGCAATGGCGAAGCAGGAGGTTGACGAATTGAAACAGAAACTTGAGTCGTTGCGGAAGCACTACGGCATCAACCCGAACGACCCTATTCCTCCAAACAGGACAAACACTGCAGTAACTGCGCCCGTCGCTAATGCTGGCGGCGGCTTCTGGGGTTGGCGTCGTTAATCAATGACGAGGTTGAGGTCTCGCTTTCGTACCTGTGAGAATCATCGACTGTTATCATGTTGGTATATGGTCCTCACGTCTTGCTTTCCTTTCCAGTTTTCTTCTCTTGGCCTCCTTTAATGCCTTGTTCTGTTTTCTTGCTGTGATGATGATTCCCTCTTACCATTCGCCTCATCATTCTTGCTCCCCTGATTCTTTGTTATTTCCTCCTCTCTCTCTGTCTTCTTTCTTGACAAATGATAACGACCAATGGTGGGTTGATGATGACGACAAGGGCCATGTTTAACGACTTGAACACACCATCTTAACCGTACATATCTATATCTACTGTGTCTTACGCACATACCTAAGAACGTGCGCGTGCCCTTTATTTATATTGAAGTCGAGGACGACCAGGTACATATTACTATCAAGTGTCCGATTTTGCCAGGTTTTTTTTTTCCTTTACAAATCGCATTGTTATATGCAACCTTCCGTACTTTATCCCTTTTTCTTTTCTGTACATACGCTTAACATCTACATCTACCTATCTTGGCGATTCCGAAATTTTGTCGCATTTCGCATCAGAGGTTGTTTTCCTTCTACTTCTATTTTTCAGTTTTTGGTTTATTCAACTGCAACATTTCAACGTATTGTTTCTCTGGTATCTACTCATATCTGGCGTTTATACTTCACTTTTGATTACTTATTTTTTTAGCTTATCTTGCTATTCTTCTATCATCATGTTTGTCTTTTTTTTTTTTTTTTTTTTCTTGGGAGGGGGGGGGGAAGGTCATTTCTAGTAAGATGCGCATAAATAAAGAATTACTTGTATGCTGTTTGTTTTCCTTACTTTTATGGTTATTGTAATAGCACATAAAGGGGCTGGTGAAAATGCCGGCAAAAATCGAGTATACTGCTGAAAATGGGGAGATTTTAACACCCCGGTTAGCTTAGTACGTGCGTAGATTCCAAAAGATGGGAGATAAGGTACTATTCCAGCTGTGTGGTTTGGATATTCCAGCTTTGTTACTTGAGATACTGTAGTCTCATTTGGTTAATTATATCCCTTAGAGCCCCCACTAAACCATTCAGTCTAACATGTAACTATTTTTCTGCCGTTTTTCTCGTCATAGTTTTAACATTCTGAACGAGTAATAATTAAAAAAGAGGGAATAATATTAGCAAGCACGTACTTGTATAAGTGAAGTCTGGTGATTTAGGCTTGATACTGTGCACCATAATCCTTACAAAGATTAGAAAGAACATACTTGTACTAGCTCGGCTGATGCGAATCTAACGGTGCAATTTGGGCTATAAGTATAGTTGTTGATGTAGACCCCTTTAGTGTGTTGAAGGCCGCTATCTACGGTATAGTCACAATGGTCTACAGCGCCTAAATCGTTATCGGCCCCCACCCCAGATTGCGATGGTTTTACGTCTCCAATAGCATTATGGCCATTTCACCTCCAAATTAGACATTCTCTACATTATTTGAAAGCATAGATTGAATACACAAACAACGGTATCATTATAACTGTAGTTTGATAATAGAGTGGGCTGTTCCATCGATATCAGGATATAGGAAAGGCGGTAGACACGCAGCTGGAATAGTACTAGTATCTCCCGAAATGAAACGAAAAGTAGACACATTGGAAAGACCAAACCAGACCTGGGCCGTTAAACAGAAGGTTGATACAAATGGTCAGATAGGAAACACAAAACTGTTGAAACCAATAACAACTAGATACTAAAAGATACCTTATTCCTCCAGTACAGTATTTTGTTCTGCTGCTGTTGTCTCTGCCGGTGCCTCCTCAATTGCCGCTGCTGCTGCTGCATCTTTGCACTACTGCTCAACTCTGCAGTTAGGTTGGATAAGTGGTTATAGATATCACGTACCAGTATGAAATGATAAGACTAAGGTCGTACTAAATTGGCAGTCAAGTCGTTGATTTCAACTGAGAACCTTTTATACAGTAAATGGTTTTCATCTCTGGAGGAAATCTCTTCATAACGACCATCTTGCCTAGATACTTTGAGATGGCATTTAGTCATCTTAGTCGAAGTCTTCCGCCGTTTTTATTTGTCCAGCAGCCCTGAACAGAGGCTTTCGAGACTTTCTGGCACACGTAAATGTATATCGTGATGGTTTCTTTTAGATCGATCGCTTGTCTTGCAGGAGTGAGTGAGCGTATCGGTTAGGAAGTGGTTGTCAGCCATTGATGTGTGCTTCAATAGCTTTATCTACCTCTTGATAAGCTTGTTTAAAGTAGGCGGTGCAGATAATGTTTGAAGCAGAAGCTGTTTTCTTAAAACTCGTGATACTTAGTTTAGCTTACTGTCTTGAGTTTTGTTTGAGTGTGTTTTCCTCATTTACGTGCTAGATTCAAATTCTCATCACATGCAAAACAATGACACGAAGAAAAAGATTACTCTTTGCCATATGTAGTATCAGTACTACTTGGGATTGAGGTGCTATATAGTTACCAGTACTAGTAATGAATGAGTAGTGATATAGGTAGACTTTCAATATAATCCCTTCCTATATTAGTGTCGTTCTTTAGATAAAACGACAATCCAGACTGGCTAAGTTGGTGATTCTTATATGTTGCTATAATATTCTGTCGCAACAGTGCGGCTAATCTTTGTCTATACGCAAAGGAAGGAAGGCTACCAGCAAAGACAAAAGATTCGATTATCAAAGCATTTTGGATCAAGAAAAAAGACGACACGTCGAGCCTCTGGAATGTGCCGGATATAGATATCGTCGTCATATTATCGTCAACTACACGCTGTTATGTGCAACTTTTTTCGCTTTAGAGGAAAATGATTTTCACTTGTATCATTTCTCGCTTATGTGAGATTTTTTGTCATTGGATCTGTGAGACAAAGAAAAGAAGAATAAAAAGCCAAAAAGCCAACTCAGCAATATCTCATATGTGCTTTTTTCCATTTGTTCCTCGTGCTGGTACCAGCAAAGCAAGTACAGGGAAGCAAATGATGCAAAAAAAAGAATGAATATTGATAAGACACCGTTGTCCTCTATTAGAAGGAAAAGAAAGATTCCCTTGTTTTTGTGACAAGAACAAGAACAAGGAATGTGTTGCCCTTTCTCTTCCGTGCGG
>LXKZ01000558.1:0-38618 GCA_001856765.1 Endoconidiophora polonica
CATCATCTGAACGATGGTATCCGCGATGGTATCCATTAACGAATAGCACTCTAGCGAGTTACACAATGCAAAGGTGCGTTGGCGCAGGTTTGGCTGTGTTCAGGACAAGACCGAGAAGGGTTAAATTTTGCGGCATACACAGAGGTTGTTGACGCCAAAGAACTACTGTCTATGCCATGAGAACCGCCGTTGCAGCTGCAGCAGACAATACCAGTCATATCTACCTCTCTCTTGTTAAACACAGCGTTGCCCGGCATATTGGCTAGATTCTCACGCAAACCCGGCACATCACGACACGAGGTGGACGAGGCACGAAAACTTATTTACGACTAGAGAAGCATTAGAGAAGGCATTAGATATATCAGATGGGCCCTTGGACACTCCAACATTGAAGGGAATGAAGTTGTCCACAAGCTTGTTAAGCGTGTCTGCAATAGTAATGGCTTTTATGTAAAAACGGTATGCAACGGCTGCTGCATACTAAATACCAACCCAAGTTCAAGAAACACAAGGCCAGAGATCATTTAGGCCATCAGTTTGCACTGCCAATTGTCTATACGTTGGATTTGATAACAGAGTTCCGTCGGCCTACGATTGACTTTCAGGAATATCACGTTCCGCTTGTACCAAGACGCCCAGGTGCTCTGCCATGTTTTGTCGCAAGACTGAATAGCTAATATTTATGGACATGTAGCCGTAATTAGCTTCACTAGATGGCGAAATTTGCTAAGAAACTACTTACGAAAGATAATCCTGTCTTTTGTTGTGCGTTGCTCTTCTGCCTTGGTTTCTGTAATGGTGTTGTGTATATAGTTAGTTGAGTAGAAATGAGATTTTTATTAAAATTGTGTTTATACAATTTCTAAATATTCTCAACCTGTGCTTCAATAGTTCAGTGTCCAGAGGGCCATCTTGTTGATGAAGAAATGTAATTCCGGGCAAGTCTTCATATAGAATAAACAGATACTATAGATAGTACTATGGTTGGCCTTATCTATACCCAAAAAGACAAAGATACCCATACCGAAGCCCAGAACTTATCATATAAAGAAAAAAAATTGGGTCATAGCAAAGGTAGTGAAGTGGCAGGTTTTGTGTAGTTCCTTGTTTTCTTCGTTTCGAGGCCAGATTGAGTCAAAGAAAGCAGATGGCCTTGAATTAGAAAGCAAGTCAGTCGCTTCTCGTAGCTGGGCAGTAAGTATCTTATAAGCCGCCTTGTACTCCACAATGAACAATTTATTAAGGTCAGGAGACTCATTGGAGCCATCTCCACCTGTACAGAGAGCGTCAGGTAAATTGGATCGAACAGGTAAATGAGACTTAGCTGGACGCTTACTATTCAAATCAAATGGTAGAGAGCACTTTCTGCTATCCCGTGGGCTAATATGTTGGCTAATAGTAGTCACAACATTCATGCCATTGACATTGTCTTCCTCGTTCAATATTCCATAGGTAGTCAAAGTCTGGAGCGCTAGAGTTCTAGTTATACTTTCATCGATTGTTTTTTACCGCGAATTAGGAGTGAATTAGATTTAACGCCAATATGGTTTTGTTGTGTGTTTCAAATTGAGATTGGTGACTGCTATTGCATCATCCTCAAGAGCAGATGTTTTTCTCACATAAGTATCTATCAACACTCAATATATCCTGTGCAGCAGCAGTCGTTGCAAAGGAATGGAACTGCTGTGCTTGACCGAGACTGGTATAAAGCTGAGTGAACTTCTGCTGATGGGTGCTCCGGAAGTCAAACCGAAATCTGAAAACATGCAGATATTTGCGTTGCAAAGTCGAGGTAGTCCCACCTCTTGTAAGTAGGCTTTTCATAGGCTCAAATCGAAGGTCGGGAAATGGAGAGCATAGCAGTAGTAAAGAAATTTGATTAGAGTAGTATCTTTGTGGAACATTTCGCCTGTTCTCTTGCGCAGTGTGTGTTGCTCCACGACTTCTGCCTTGGCTTGCGCCAGTTCCGTTGGTGCTTGTTGTCACATTCTGCCAAATGCTTCATGAATTCTGCGACCAAATTGGCTTCCTATATGATACAATAGTATGATACAATAGGAGTTAATTAAGAGGATACTTTGATCAAACTCAAGAAGAAGTATGACTACTAGCTTGAAGACCCTTAGAGGCATTGTCCTGTTTGGTAGGGAAATAGATGTTTGCAAGAGTTATTTCAGCAACCTCCACCTCTAAACCTCATATATAGCCCAAACTCCCTCTCCCTACATGAGAGCAATTTCACCCTCATCCATAACTATTGTACCCTAAGGCGCTATCAGGCGTAGGGCGTTGTCTAGTTTGATTTAGGAGAATCAAGTTAATCGATGCCAACTTGACACAAGGTTGTCTTCTTGGGTCATTTCAACAATTATAGTATCTTTTAGTGTCATGTGTCATTAAGTAATATCTTGTTTATTGTTACTTATCTACATTCTTCATTTATTGAATACACCCCTTGTATAATAAGCATATCAGATATGTTATTGCGCTTTACTCGACGATCCATGAAAGCTCTTTTTGTTCCAAGAGCTCGCAAAAAAATCGCCATCGGGCTGCACGATGGCGTGATTGAGGTTCCAGACGACATGTCAGTTGTATTGCAAAGAAATGCCATCTTGAAAATCAAACACATGTTTGATCAAAGAAATCTTGCAATAAGAAGCAAATAAAAGAAAATGATATAACTTCCCCTATACTATCAAAAGACTGAGATTAAAGTTGCACAAATATGGCGGTAACCCTAGCCGCAAATCTCGAAACTTCGACGGCACTTTTCCGCATGATATCACTTGAAATAACGATGATTTTTCTATATCAACCCCTTCATTCCCCTCACGAGCACGCCCGCTAGCCCAAACTAACTAATGAGCATATATAATATATTGCGCCTTCTTCTAGCCAATCGACTTGAGGTTTTACTATGATGCAGAGAGTCGCCACGTCAATACAAAGAGCGCTATATACGCCGACAAGCTCAAAAAGCTCAACAAGGCGACAGATGTGCCGGCCGTGCGAAACTTCTTGGTGACGATGCCCTCGGCGTCTTCCTCTCTGAAGAACTGGCGGTTACCTTCGTAGCGGCGATACACGGAGACGAGCAGCACGGCAGCGCCGTAGACGGAATACAGCGCGCCGATGGGATAGAACTCGGTCGTGAAAACCTTGAGAATCACCAAGGCGAACGAGAATTGCGAGAGGGCTGTACGCATGTAGGCACCTTCAAAGGTGCGTTGCGCGGCACGTACTTCGACTAGTCTGCTCGGAATTTCAAGAAAAAAAAGTGAGAAAGAGTTTCAGAATTGCGAATGCTTTCTTATCTTCTATGAGAGGAGGGGCGGCGAAAACGTTTTGTGGTTTGGAAGAGAGGAAGGTGAGGAAAAAAACAAACCAAAGAAGAAGCTCCAGACACGGGGCGGTGTGGGATCAACTCAGACATTGGAAATGACAAAGATGTAAAGACAAAGGTCGACTTACTCGGTGGGCGTCAGCACAACAGATCGCGCGCGGTGTAAGCGCAGGCGCAAGTTATCTTCTTGGCGAGGCTATCAATCTTCTCAGTCAGCGTATGTCCGATTATATAATGAAGGCGGCGGAACGGCGATCCCAGGACTCGCGGTGTTTATAGACCATTGTACCATACATTAAACATTGATACCGCATTGATTGCTAGGCTATATATCAAAGTACCAGTATGGTAGTTTGTTGTTCGAGTTATAGGTGTTTGTTATGAACAATGCCAAGCTTAATCACACAGCATTTCTTTCCGCTTTGACCGTTCCTCAGTTCTGCTACGAAAAGCTATTGATTCACTATTATACTTCATACTAGAATTTGCCTCTGTGAAACCCATTACTAGGGTTTGTATTCTCACACGGGTTACTTAGTTGGTATGGGCAGTGGAGCTCACATTATTTATCTATTTCCTATAAGGTCATCTCGAATTTTTTTCTTACAGCTTTAACCAACTATAAAACTATAGTAGAATGTATTCATCAGATTGTAAAGCACTTTTCTCTTCACCAGAGGAAGATAACCCATTGAATATCGTAGATTTCTGCGTTCAGAATCAGTCAAGCAACTAACCCTTGTTCAACGTATATAGTCACGTGCGAAGAGAGCCCATGTATGGTCTGTATTATATTATAATTGGGATTCAAGTAGAACGAAAATTTGCAATGACACGTACGGGCCTGTCTTGGACCTTAGAATGAATTCTATCTCCATTTCAAGGCCCTACTACTACCGTTGATTCTAGCTGATATCACGGGGATGGTATAGCGTCACTTAAGAGCAATTTTTTCTTTAATTATTAATCTTATTGAGTTTCTAGAACTATGAAGATACATTTAAGAGCAATATTAAAAGGCGGAAAGCAGCAAGCGGAATATGTATATGTTTTTTTGGGTAATTTTTTTTATGAAGCTGAACGCTGAAAAATTTGGCTTTGGGGTCCTTTTTGGGGCGGAGCAAAGTATACAATATGTTACATATAAGCGTTTCTGACAACACAATGCGGCTATGTAAAAATAAAAGCAGGGTTGGTAAAGGTTAGGAAGACTCACTTAGTGTTATATCTGACTAGAATGGATGGATATTGATTGTAGGAAGACTATGCTCCCGGTTGATTTGTTTTCGTGGGCTAAGCAAGTAAAGTTAAGCTTTTGGGGCCAAGGGCCAAGCGTTGTTGACAGGATGTGAATGAACTTCTTTCTGACTGGACAAAAGGCATGAAGAAGAAGAAAAACATGATTAAGCTTAGAGTTTCTACACCCACAAACCGTCTGTTGGACAGTGCTTCATGAACAGGATCGGTAATGTTTTAGTGGTTAAACAAAATGTATTTTCGATACTGGGTATTCATCATAGCGGTACGACGTGTTTAGCTAGTCTTGAATCATGAGAATAACATTACAATTGAAGTTGGCCACCTTTAGATTAGTCATAGCTTGAGCGCTAAAACTTCAGCAAGATCATCACTGCCAAATCAAGCGGAACGTAAAGTTTGAATTTCATTCAATAACAGCTCTCAGCTAGTAGTATTCTATGCGGCACGATACACCAGATTTTCCTCGGCTTGCAACATCGTGATAGACTTTCAATGTCTGCGCAAGCTTTCTCCATCTATCCCTTCCTCTTTTCATAAAATGAAGATGTCTGTCTAACTTAGCATTTGATTTTAGTGGCTTTAGCTTGATCTGAGGCTGAGTTGCTACATATAGGCCTGGTTTAGCAGCCACATTATTACTAAAGCTGCTCCAACCAAGAACAATATTGAGAGCAAACTGTGAGCCCATGGTACAGCCTTGGAAGATGGAATTCTAACTCTTCCCTTCAGAAGTAGCCGAAATACGTGGCTGAGCTAACAACGGAAGGCTTAGCGGGTTAATCTTTTTTTTTCTCGAAAAGGTTTGGCGAAATGGTTCATAGCTATAGCGATAGAAGTCATATGAACATATGTCAGGATGTGGGGAAGATACAACATTCAGTAAGCAACAAGAGTGCGAACTGTAGTTGGCTCTAGCCAAACTCATAGAGCCAACTGGCTACACAACAAGAGATATGACGTGAAATGTGCCTCATCAACGGCCTCCTAGCGGATCTGATTACAGTGTATCGGTGCTAAGTACATTTCCAGTATGTTGAGATTGAGCGGAAAGAGCTGACCCAAAAAAGTTAAGTTTTAAGTACATGGCCAGGTCAAGAAGAACAATACTCATTTAAAGGTGTATACCTCACAGCATTTTAAACATAAGGATTCAGAAGTTGAGAAAGACAGTATATAGTAGAACTACGGCACAAGACTAAGAAACAGGGCGAACTAACACAAGTAGAAGTTGGCTAGATTTGGGGGTGGAGGAGAAGAAGAGACAGTAGCAAATCTAGCAGCTGGCTTAATTTTCATTTTTTTCCTTTCCCTTCTTCTGTTGAAATAGTTGCACAACAACGAGAGTTAACATGAGGCACAGAAAGCGCGCAAAGGCAGTATAATATATAAAAATCAATCAATCAATCAATCAATTAATCAAAAATGTACTACTACTGAGGAATGGGACAAACACTTGCCAGCTAATTTAGACTACCCGCCGCAGACAAAGGTACTGCTATTTTAGAAGAGAACTTGGCAAGTTCTTCTAGAGCGGCAAGGTACATGCATGCAATAGTGCTGATTCGGGATGATATTTTAGCATCATTCATTTGAGGGTTTGCTCGAGGGTTTGCCTATAGTAGTGCCAATTGGAACGCACATTCATAGGGCTCCTATGAATGATTTATATTAGTTAGAAGATATATGATAACAAGGATTATCCATTAGGGCCTTTCTAGAACTCTTTCGCTCCCATGACGGCTGGCTAGCATACACTTTACTTCTAATCATTGATCGGATTTAGTTTCTGTGAACTATGACGATACGGAGAGCATGTTGTTTTAGGCTTGTTGGACTCCTGGGCTTGGGTCTGACATGAATTGGAAAGAGTAACTATATATGAGGCTACTTGGTTTTTTTTCCTGGCCTGTCCAGCCGCCCACTAGCGCGCTTCCAGGGGCCTATTTTTAAGAAAACAACTCTAGATTCGCTTTTAGTATTGCTAAGAATACACTTTTTGTTCTCCTGCTGGAGCGCGTTGACTGGCGGGGCGCTAAAGACTGGTATCAAAATGTTCCAGAGTTTCGTGTTGATAGAAGCTTGAAATGGCTGAATACAGCACGTACAAGACAGGCCAAGCTCTGTTCTCCCGCGGTTGGGTGTTATTCTGTTATTCATTGCAAGGGTTTATAAAGCAAGTAAGTAAAGTAGGCACATTTGTACACTGTATGCAAACCAAACGAGTACTTGCTATGGCCAGCCATCCTACACTTGCCTTTTCTGACTGCGCCCAAATAATTATGCCTGGCATGGCTTGCTTGTTAAGGTTTGGGCTAAGCTTTGCCAGTTTTGCCCAAATAGACGACCAGCTGCTGCTTCTGCTTTTGATGTAATATACATTAGTAGCTCTCAAATATTCCTCATCTACCTATTAGTTCTTACTCTGTATCTTCCACCACCCCCCGCCATTTGCCTTGATTTTGCGACCTTCGTATCTTTCCCATCTCACTAGTCTTATGTATTAGTTTACCTATCTGGGCACACCTACGTCCGCATTTATATACGCGGTCTTCCTCTTTGACTCTTTGACTGCTGTCCTCACTCTGCAATCACCGCTTGTTCTCCCTTCCCTCCTGGTCCTCTTTGACCCCGAACCCTGAACCGCCCCATCGTTCGCGCTGTTGCTTGCCATCGACTTATTGTTAGCAATCGCTTCACAATATCCAGCCTAACCCTAGAACTTGGTGGCGCTTCGTCAACCTCCGAGTCTGCCTGTTCGTAGACAGCGTGCAGCTGTTATAGCTATTGTCCCTACTGCTGACTGAGCCTTTGTGTATTCATATACATTCCGTGCTGTAAGTTCTTGCAGATAATCAGTCGCACTTAAGGCCGAGAGAGGAATCCTGCCTGTCCTAATGATAGAATTGTCCGAGAATCCGTGCTGATGCATCTTTTATGTCGCCCTGCAGACCTGATCTCATACGCAAATCCTCGATCTACGTCCCCATAGTCTAGTTCGCCTTTGCATCTACACAACCGCACCTATTTGACTTGAACCCTCGGTCGAGGCCTGCTTTTAGAGAGCTATGGATGCACATCTTGAAGTACAATCCGCACGTCCTAGAGCGTCGTCCGCCCCAGGCGAGGGTCTTGTTAACGGCTGTATAAACCCCAAGTTCCTTTCGCCTAACCCAAACTTTCCCTACAGATCGCCTGCCATAGATAGAGATGGCACGCACAACTCACTATTAAAGCCAGGCGACTATTCGCCGCCTAGTGGCTGCTATCAGACGATCAATACGGACGTGCATATGGACGACATCTATACTGAGGCTGAAAACAGCTATAACACTGTTAATTTTGACAATGCCAGCAGCTCATATCTTCCTTCCTTTGGAGTTACCAGTCGGTTCAGCCCCTTCACAGCAACAGTTGCGAAGCATCCTCTGACGCCTGAAACAGACACTTCCTATGGCAAATCCCCGGGTGTTATCTCTACGCACTCTATGCCGGCTAATGCCGGCCTGAACGCCTCGTCACAGGGTGAACAGCCATCACTGAGTAACAGCGACCGCACTAGCGAGGACAGCCAGTCGGCCTCCGTCGGGCTTGCCTCGCTGTCGACAACCCAGAGCCCGCGAGTCCTTATCTCCCACTATGGCGAGGATGACAACCAGTCGGGCTGCTTGGCGTCGCATTCCTTTAGCAGGACTCGTGATCACAGCCCAGCCCGCAGCTTTGCTAGCGATGCTGCTACGTACCATGATGATATAAGCGCCATCTGTACTGCTGGTGGCAGCTCGGTCCCGCGCAGCTCGCAAGGAATATGGAAAAACGACTTCAAGTTCGGGCCCAAGGGCCTTGCGCCAGAAGACCGAACCAATCAGGAGGTTCTCGAGTCACTTAAACAGTCTGCCAAAAATCGCGAAACCGATGCTCGCAACCAGAGCGTCAGTTCGTGGCTGTCGACGAACAATGGTATTGACCCCAGCATGGACCCGAACCAGGGTTCTGATTCAAATGATGAGAGAACGCCCGATATCGAAGACTCTATCAACGAACTAGCGCCGTTTGAATTTGAGAAGCTGTCCTTGACTGAGAATAAGTACCTTGATGACGAGATCTACGTCAACCAAGATGTTCTTGATGATGGAGACCGCGAGCTGATCTCCAGTCGTCTTCCATGGCATAATGGCCCTCGCGTCCGCCAGATTAGAAGCGGAGTCAGCACTGTGCCCGCTACGGCTAACGCCGCCATGGAAAAATTCCGCCACATGGCCGACAACGAGTCCATCACGTCCATGACGCCTACAGTCGGTACGAGACGCAGAAGCTTTGCTGATGCTGAGGACCTAAGAATCAAGACAGTTTCAGGCGGCTCAATCTTTAAGCACCTCAGTCTCAGGGACAAGGAACACCGCCAGCATCATCGTCGCAAGTCTAGTGTTTTCCAGAACATCACCAGCCTCATCCGTAACCCTAGCACGAGCGGCAACTCCAAGCGAGGTCGCTCCGAGGCAGATGACGACAGCTCTGGCCAGAACACACCTACTGGAACTGATCACCTGTCGGTCAACCTAGGACGCCCAGTTAGCCAGAGAAAGATCCAGAGTGGTATCGGAAGCTTGGTAGCTAACACCGGAAACTCTGCCGCTATGATTGGATCTTCTCATGGTCTCAACGCCGCCCCTCCGCTGTCGCCCAAGTCGTCCTTAAGAGACTCAATCCGCCGCCGACGGAGCCGGTCTGATGTTGGCCGGCCTAATAACTCGCCTAGTGGACTGGTGGATATGTTTGCGAAGCATGGTGGGCCACCTGTGGCTGTGCTGGGAACTGCTGCATGTCCCATAACTAAGAGCATGCTGCATAAGTCACCGTCTGTGGGCAACTTGAGATGCGAGGAGTCTACCGAGGACGAAGACGGTGACGATGACGAAGTAGGCAGTCATGTTTCCGAGGAAGTTAACATTGTGCCCACCCTAGACGGCTTCCGCGACCATGTCCGCCGGCAAGCGCCTAATATCAGCCCTGAGAATGAGTTCCTGATAGACCGTATTGCCCATCAACAGCTACAGCGCTACAAGACACTTTTAGCCAACCGTGTGCGCCATCTACAGCTAGGCGTTCGTTGTCCTAACGGTGCAAATTGCATAATCAATGGCGGCTCGTATACGCTTCTGGATTCTGCAGGCCAGGTCCGCAAGACCGATGAGCTCTATCTTGGCAGCGATGAGGATCAGATCCTAGATACGCCCATTACGCAGAATAGCTTCCCCGCGGGCATCCCCATGCCGCCTACCGCTTCACTCCCTGCGGCCTTTGAGTGCCCGTTATGCTTCCAGCACAAGAAGATCATCAAGCCGTCAGACTGGACCAAGCATGTCCAGGAAGATCTACAGCCTTTCACATGCACCTGGGACAAGTGTAAGGAGCCCAAGATGTTCAAGCGCAAGGCTGACTGGGTGCGTCACGAGAACGAAGGTCACCGCCATTTAGAGTGGTGGAAGTGCGACGCACCAGACTGCGCGCACATCTGCTACCGCCGGGACAACTTTCTGCAGCATCTAGTGCGTGAGCACAAGTGCGACGAACCCAAGGTCAAGACTAAGAGCCATCTTAAGAAGAACGGCGTCAAGGATGCTACTACTGACCGCGTTATCAAGTGCCACGGCGAGTCTTCGCGCACGGCTTCCCAAGAGAGCTGCCGTTTCTGTGGCAAGGTAACGCCCACGTGGAAGAAGCTATGCGTGCATCTTGCCAAACATATGGAGCTTATCAGCCTCCCCGTGATTCAGCTGGCCGCTCGGCGTAAGCTTGCGGAGGACACCATTATCAGCCCTGTGCAGGATCCGCCGCCGCGCTACTACCCGACGACACCGGCAGAGATTAACAGCCGGATGCAGGATCTCCAGGCGCAGTCGTTCGGCACTCGGACTGGTTTCATGTCGGCTGGTGCCGGCGCCGGAGTTACTAATCAGTTCATGTTCAACCAGACGCTGCCGTTTGGACCCGTCGGCCACCACCCCGGCAATAATTTACAACCTATGCCTCATGTGGCTCATACGGCGCCTTTAGTACAGACTGAGTTCCCCCTAGGTGGTAATCTGAGCCCGCCGAACAGTAGCTTTAACATGGCCCACAGCATAACTCCTCATGCACAGTCGTCGCCGGGTCAGATGAGCATGCGTTCAACGGGTGGCGCTATAGGCCAGATGCAGTCACTGTTCGGTCCGTCCGACCTAGGTTTCACGCAGAGTGTGCAAAACTACCCGAACAGCATGGAGAACTTCAGCCCGTCAGGTCTCGCTATAGATACCTCCAATACTGGTACCAACAGACATATAAACACTTCTCAGCCTGATCTTCGTGGCATGGTCGGCCTAGGCTTTACAAACGGAGCGCCTAACTCAATGATGGACCACCAGTATATCATGGACCCGAGCCAACCTTCCTACTACATTTAAATTACCCTCAAGCCTGTGTGCTCTCTTCTTTTCTTTTTCTTTCTTTCTGGGGCTTTTTACTCTTTAACTTCTACGATGCTTCTTATCCTGTTCTTGCTCTTTCTTGGAGATTTACGATTTCTGTCATGATTAGGTAATGTTTTCTAGTCCATTTTTGCGGCCTATGGTGTTTGATATTGTGTTTTTATTATTCATGTTTCACAATTATTCTGTTGTTCTTCTTCTCTCCAGCTGTCTCATATACGTATATAGAAACATTGCAATAAAGGCGTTTGCCACTATGAATATCAACAGTCGATATGTACGTAATCGTGATAGGGCCTATATAGGCAATACGCCAGAAATTATAGAAGCCTTACTAGGAGGTCCCCCTAGATCTAATTAGCTCCTGATTTAGTGGGGAAAATGCCATTTGGGCTGTAACATCACAGGGTGTCCAAGAATCCTGAAATTCAGAAACGAACGCCCAAGCAAAAGGAAAAAAGGAATGTATGTCCCAAACAGGCGTCAAACAAGTCTTGGTTTTGGTGATAATGAAGTCGTGTTCACTTGTTTGTCTTGTGACTTCAAGCCAGCGGCGATTTTCCAGTTTTTCTCTGCCTGGCAGTATTCGCTAATTACCCAGCATAAAATTCATTCCAGTGTGTTCTCTTTCTTCAATGGTTTGATGATTCCAACAGCCTGATTGTCAACTACACAAACAATCTCGATTCTAACAGGCATCCCTTTTCTTTCGCTTCTGTCTTTGCTTGTGAATCACTAAGATCAATTGCCTTCTTCAAGCGAGGTCGAAAGCCAGCCGAACAAGGCCGGATCTCGATATAGTTTCAATTCCCGGCTACCGAACGCCACCTTTCCCGCGACAGCCCGCATCAAACCCTGAACCCTTAGGCTCTTGCTTTTCTACTCTATTACTTCTCAGTCTCAACTTAGCACGGGCCAATAGTAGTCCAATCGCCTGTGACTGGTCAACTGGTGGTCAAGTTCAAGCGATTACAAAGTCGCTGTCGCGGCCTTGCGAGAGTGAACCACTTGAAGTAACGCATATCTGGCTTCGACAGGCTCAGCTAGCGTCGAATTCGACCGCTATAAGCTCCATCTTGTATCTATATCCGTCCCCGAATCCACATTTTGCGACGCCAGAGGATCCCACCGGCAATTGGACTTCCCTTAGTGCCCTGTTCTTCTCTCTCCCTATACGACTAACACCTGCTTCTAATTCCTCTTGGTCAACTTGCCTCGTTGGCACCCGACGCCTGACACCTGACGCCTTTCACAGGCTATGACAGCCTTTTCCATTCCGAAGAACGTGCCATTTCCCAATAACCCGCAGCAAATTGCCGAAGACCGGACGTGGCATACCGCAGGCATGTCCACGCGGCCTCGGAACACCCAAGGCAGCATCAGCGGAGGAGGCCTTCTCAACGACGTGCAGCACAAGGTAGAGGACTTCCTCGACAAAAAGAGCGGCCAGCTCCCCATGTACAAGGACAAGCCGTATGGCCACACGCTATCCCGCCGCATTCGCGGCTGGAGAAGCCGCCGTACACTAGTCGTGATAAGCCTAGTGTTGCTGACCATCATGTACTTCAACGGCGCTTTCACACATACCGGCAAGAGTGTCTGGAGTATCGAGGGTATGACTGGTGGCACAGAAAGAGAACGAGACCGGCCGAACTGGAATATCAGAAGAAACGAGGTTGTCAAGGCCTTCGAGCTTAGTTGGGACTCGTACGTCGAGCACGGATGGGGTAAGACGCTCTTCCTCTATCGAGCGATTTGAATGTATCTTTTAGCTAACTATACCGCTATCACTTTTCTAGGCTTTGACGAATATCACCCTATCTCGAAGACTGCCAAGAAGATGGCGCCCCAAGGCATGGGCTGGATCATCATCGATGCCATTGACACCATGATGCTGATGGGTCTTTCTTCGCGCCTGGATCAGGCCCGCGATTGGCTTCAGAATACCCTCACCTGGGACCAGAACCAAGACGTCAATGTCTTCGAAACTACAATCCGCATGCTAGGCGGTCTTCTCTCAGCCCATTACCTTTCAAACGAATACCCCGATATGGCGCCCGTCAGGAACCCTGATCCAACGCTATACCTTAACAAGGCACGCGACCTCGCCGACCGTCTACTTGGTGCCTACGACTCGGATTCGGGCCTACCGTATGCTAGTATCAACCTTCAGACTCGCAAAGGCATCGAGTCCCATGCCGATGGCGGCGCATCTTCGACTGCCGAAATTACCACTCTACAGCTTGAAATGAAGTACCTCTCATATCTAACAGGCAACACTACCTACTGGGAAAAGGCCGAGCGTATCATGGAAATTGTTGACAATAATGGCGCAAAAGACGGCCTGGTGCCCATCTTCATCTATGCTACCAGTGGCCGCTTCCGCGGCAATAACATCAGACTAGGTAGTCGTGGTGACTCCTACTATGAATACTTGATCAAGCAGTTCCTGCAGACCAACGTCAAAGAGACTGTGTACAAGGACATGTGGGATGATGTCCTCGCGGGTGTCAAAAAGAACCTAATCACGTACTCTAAGCCGACTGGTTTCACTGTACTAGTTGAGAGACCCAATGGTATCAAGGCCAGCATCTCCCCGAAGATGGATCATCTAGTCTGCTTTCTTCCCGGCACCATTGCGCTTGCGACAACCGGTGGCATGCCTGAGTATCGCGCACGCCAGCATACGTGGTGGAAAAAGGAGCACGACGAAAATATGAAGCTTGCGCGCGAGCTAACACAGACGTGCTGGGGAATGTACAAGGCCATGGCCACCGGTCTAGCCGGCGAAATAACCTACTTCAATGTCGACACCACCAAGCCACCGCCGTACGATCCAAATCACAAGTCTATCCCCGATTCCGTGTTCCGCAACATGGACGAGGATGCCCCGTGGCGTGCCGACTTCGACATCCATCCGCTTGATCGACATAACCTACAGCGTCCCGAGACAGTTGAGAGTCTGTTTTACATGTGGCGGTTAACGGGCGAGCCCAAGTACCGCGAGTGGGGCTGGGAGATGTTCAAGAACTTTATGGCGCACACCACCGTCGCTGACCAGGGCGGCTTCACCAGCCTCAACAACGCCGACAAGGTGCCACCGGAGCCCCGCGACAACATGGAGAGTTTCTGGCTTGCCGAGACGCTCAAGTACTTCTACCTGCTATTCTCGCCGTGCGATTATATACCATTGTCTAACGTTGTATTCAACACCGAAGCGCATCCGCTGCCCCGGTTTGACATGGGCACCATGTTTAAGACGGGCTGGGAACGTAAGGAGAGAGACCAGGACGGATTTGTTGTAGACCCGGACCCGTTGGTAAGCGCGCACGGCAAGAAGATTGGCAAAGCTGCGTTAACTAAAGAAACAAAGAATACCAAGGTGGCAGCTGTTGGATCACCATTTTCTGGTGGAATTAGAGAAAGTGCTAATGCGGCGGCGGCGGAAGTGCCCGTTGCTGCTGCTGCTGCTGCTGCTGCTGCTGCTATTGTTAAAGATGCGGATTCTCTGGTTGCCAGGACGGTGGAGGAGAAGCTTGATACTGAGGCTATGATGGAAGTCAAAGGTCGAGGCTAAAAAGGTGCTATAGTCTATCATTTTTATTTCGGCATTCATCATTTATATATACTCTCCGTGTTTTGTTTTTACACATAATCAAGCATAGTCTTATATATAGCAACTAACTATATATTGCATCAATTAGTATCTATATATACACATAAAAGTACACAACTCGTTGAGTTCATCTACATTGCCGTACACATCTTACAACTTCCACGATAATCCAAACACAATAACAGTATGTACAAGTAAGTAGGTTATTGATATTTAGCTATAGAATAGCGCTCCGCGCAGGCGAATGGCGTATAGGTCGACATTGATATACAATAACAAGGTAATGTATAGTGGTAAAAAAAAGTTTCGCTGAAACAGGCCAAGGATGCTACAACTTAGAAGTCCGTTATATCAAATTTAAGTATAAAGAAAAGAAAGTAAAAGCGCTTTGCTTTGAAAGAAAGATGCCGTCGATATGAATAACCAATAGAGGCAGATGTGAGATAAAAAGAAAAAAGTTGAAAAAGCTATAAAAAAAAGGGCGTGGTAATCGTAAAAAGCAAATAAGTAAAGAAAAACAACAAAACAAGCAGTGATATCAAACGGTACATATCAAAACGGTCAAAGCAATAATGAAAGAGACCGAAGACGCGGCAGTGCCAGCGCCTGTCAGGTTCTCACGGGCCGCCAAGGCAGGCAAATGCGAGTCCTTTGGAAGACTCGAAGTAGCGGTAGTTGACTTCTTGGCGATGATTCTGTTCTTAGAGATATTATTGCTGGCGGTAGTTTTCTCATTGTAGGGAATGACAAGAGAAGCAGATGTAGGAGGAGGAGAGCCTTTGACGACAACAATGGGAGCTTCCAGCGCCATGACCTTTTCGCGATCCGTCGCCATGAAAGTGTCCGCCGAAGCAGATGAAGACGAGGATGAGGATAGCTGACGGCGAGTGGATGAGCGCAAGTTTGCGCAGCTGAGTGGTGCACCGTTGTGATAACTGATCAAGACACTCAGATCAGCCAGCGGAGCATAGACATCTGTGAAATTCGTCTGCGCCGTTGTGTAGATCATGGAAGATGAGGACGATGAATGGACCGCTGGGACTAGAGGCCCGTGGCGAGCACTCAAGGCTCCATATGTTGCAGATGGACGCGTAGCAATGTTCGCTGATGGCTTGAACAGTGATGATAGGCCTGGACACATGCCGGAGTCTGCAATAGGCTGAGAATGCAATGTATACACTAAATGTCTCAAGAAATGAGCGTTGATGTTTGCAATTAGCGTGAAATTTAAATTTTTTTTGGGGGGGGGGGGCTGGTCTTTATCTTCTGACACGCGATCATGTTTGATTCCAATCAAGCAAGTATTGAATACCACTAGATATTTCATCTTGCTATCAACTAGAGAAAACTTCGTTCCATGATCGCGTTATGTACACGAGAAAGTTGGTGTATGTAAGTCAAGAGAGGTAGTCGTAGTCATGCCTCTTGCAAATCAGATAAGAGCGCACAAAGAGGCGAATAAGGAAAGACCCCCAAAAAGCAACAGACTGCAACCAATAAAACGGTAATATTGTAGGCATTTTTTTGCTTGTTTCTTATCGGATCTTCTCAAGACTCGATCTGTATGGCAAAGAGGCAATGACTGCCGAATAAGATATGTTGGCGTAACACAGCGATCCTCGGAGAAATGATAATAGGGAAAAAATGATTGAGAGAAACTTACAAAATGGGCCGCCGCTAGTAGGCAGATGTGCAAAGTTTAAAGAGAAGAAAAGACTAGATGCATCTTCCGATGGCAGTGCAGTAAACGCTCCAGTTAAATTTGATGAGGAGTCAGGTGAGAACGTCGCTGTGTAAGCTGTAGCATCGAGGCTGGGAAAGTCGGCAACGATTAGATTTTGCTACATATGTAACTTTTATGTTAGCTGTCTATTATCTTTGTGATGGAGGCGAATAAATTGGGAAAAAAAGAAGAAAAGATTGAAAAACCAAGACTGTCGTTTGCGATCTAGGGTGCATATACGAATAGTTCGTTCGCTATAGAAAGACTAAAGATAGTCAAGTATTTTTTTCTTCTTTTTTCTTCTTTTTTCCTTCTGTATCATCAAGGTTTGATTATAAGAACAAGACTCATTATGACATACGCTGTGAGCCAGTACTATGCCGGCACTGGCTAAAAGGGAGTAAAGTGAGGGCATTGCCGAGTGTGTTTGAATAGCCAAAGATTAAGGATTAAAGAATACAATAAGAAGTAGGTGAAGCAAAGAGCTTAAACGTTCGCAAAAGAAGGAACAAACAGGAAACTTGCTTGGGGGGAGAAAGAAGAGAAAGAGAAGAGAGAAAAAATGTACATAAGGATTTTTTCTCGGTTTTCGTGTGAAACGAAGAATAAAGATAAGAGAGAAACAAACTTGCAATACCAGGGAAGCTAGTAAGGTAGTTTGGTCAAGAGAAGACTGCCACTACTGAAGCATGAGGTTTTCAGTAAGTTAAGGTTTATGCTTGGGGTGAGGAAGAAGGGGTTCAGTATGAAGAAGCGAAAGAAGCCTGGTATTGTTCAATATATCGCAGATGATGATGTCGTAGCAATAGGTAACAATGAAACGGGAACTCAGAAAATGATACTCGGATCGGATATTTGATATATAACCCTTGGTACTATTAGCTTCTTTTTGGTTTCTGTTCTCTTGTTGGCTGTCGTTGCTACTGATTGGAAGTGAGGCTCACGATATGCCAAGCTAGCACGACACTCCCCAGGCAGGAGATGAGAGAGATAGAGAGAGATTGTTGAGCAGTATGCTTGATTATTTTCTTTACTGGGGATAGCAATGCTAAAGGACGATGTGCGGAGACGAAGATGAGTTGTTGATAGTAGATTGGCCGGGGTTAAGTTAAGATAGTCGGTCAAGTTGCCGTAATGGATAGTGAGGAAAAAAGCTTTGTGTCGTTCAGAATTCCAGAAGCGATGCTAAGAATGGCAAGTAGAAGTCAATGTCGAATAGGCTGTTATGAAGAAGGAACCAAGAGGCTGTAAGTAAAACCATAAGTGGTAGGGGGGATGGTAATATGTATGGATTCAGAAAGTATGGGTAGTGATATATTGTGATCAGCCCTCTTTTTAGTTAGTTATGGGTAGTCAAAGCAAGGAAGTTAGGTGTGTTATTTGAATGACAGCTTGTAATTTGAAAGTGAGAGAGAATAAAAGAACAAGACAAGGGCCACCTAGTCGATGGGGGTGAAAGTAAAAGATATAAGGATAAACCAAGAATTAAGTGTAAGTGTGTACAGAAGGTGCATTCAAGGAGTAAACAACAGTGCTAAAGATATAAGATATGTTTTTTATCGAAGAAAAAATAATAGAAATGGAAGAAAGAACTCTAGGAAAAGAGAAAGAAGGAAAAGCTAAGATTCAAGAGGGTTTGTAAAGAATAATTAAGAGTAGCAGATCAGGACAAGAAACTGAGATATCAGAGGAAGAAGGAGGCTGAAGATCTCTTTTCCCTTTTATGTCATGCTGTTTCGGTTCCTTTTGAGGTTTGTCCAGAAAGGAAAGAAAATAAATAGCAGTAGTAAGTAGAGTTTATATTTATTATCTTTTTTTATTGTAGAATTTTTTTTCTCTGTTTTCCACCTTTACGTCACAACACCATTCGCAGCAACAGGTTTAAGAACTGAAAAGAATAAGAGAAAAAAAAAACCTCCAAAGAGCCAAAATCACAAGTCAGAAAATGCTCAATAGACGAAAAGCGGCCTCTGCGTATTTACTATGTAGCTACACGTGTTAAAGAAACAGCCCACCAACAGACACAAGACAGGGAATGGAAGCGTGAAGACTTTATGACTTGATAATAGTTGACGTCTCCTCCTCTTCCTTCCCCCAAAATCCCTTCTGTTCTAGCTTTGAACCATCCTCATCCTTCCACGAACAGGCGCTTGTCTAGCTTGTTATATGGTTGAAGCTTTCCAAGCGTCCAAGATAACAAAGTTGGGTTGGGAGCAACAGCGCTTTGTGGTGGAAACACCCCCGGTCAGCCATTAACTCAACAAACAAACGAGCTTTTTGCTATAGTTGTTAACAGGTTGCTTGCTTGGAATCTATATCTGCCAAATGTGTTGTCATGTCCCGCTCCAGTTTCCTCTTTCCAGTTCTTCTGTTTTCTGGCGAGCTCGCCTTTGTTTGCTACGAACTGGGGCCATATCAAGTGGACTGTCTTTGAGACGATGTAAAGTTTTCTTTGCTAGTACGTACTCCGAGAATGTAGCCGCGCATGTAGCTATTTCGGTCCAGGAAATACACGCGATTTTATCCGTTAGTTAGCTAGCATTCGTTGCAAACTACGCCGCAGCCTCCAAGAAGTCTCTGACTTGGTTTTCTTCCTTCGTCTTTTTTTATCTTCTTTTTCCTCAGACCGAGGAACGTCTAGCAAGTAAGAATAGACAAAATAACAATAAAACCTGATAAATAAGTGTCAGATCTACGAGAGGCGGCTCGGTTGCAAAGATAGTAGAGAAAATAAAAGCTTGGTCACAGATATTGTCGTAGTGTTTGTGCGGTGCCTAGGCGTTCTTGGGTCTTTTTTGGCTTCCTTCTTATCTCTTTGATGCCGAGCCTCGATTCGAGACAATAACAGTAGGAAGAGTCCGGTGGCCTTGCAGCAGGAATAAACGCCCGTCTGCTGTAGGCTTTGCTTATGCCGAGTCTAAGTGCAAGATATGGCTGCAATAGCGTAGGAGTTGCCTATATTGTTTAGTACTAGCAGTATTAGTACATTGTATCAAGATATACAGCCTTTATCGTCCGTAGGAGATGTCTTCTAGTTAGTTTTTTCATTGTTCTAGTAAGTGTCTGCGTCTATTTCTCAGTACGCTCATAAGTCATGAATAAGTAGCACAAAAATAACCCCGATCTCCCTTTCCCTTTGCTCATATTTGTTTTTATTAGGCCTGTCTAACCTTGTAAGAAACTTCGCCCATGTCTCATGACGGGATGGAAAGATGTCACGTCTGTGTTTTAGGTTGTGCAGCGACGCTTTAGTCTGTGTGCCTCTTTTAGCCTATTCCCTCTTTTTCTTTCTTTCCTGTTTAGCTTGGGTTCTTTGCAAAGCTTCTGGGGGTCACAAAGCTATAATATTTAAAGCGTTAAATACAAACATCAGCAATTAAGGTCTTCATTTAGTCGGTGTTGGATATTCTAGGGCGTCACCTTTTGAGCAAATCTTTGCTTTGGTGTACAACTGCAAGTCTCTTCATAAGGGAATTGTCCTCTTGACATGTCTCGCTCTGCGCTTAGCTTAGTGACATTTTTTTTTTACATCCTTAAGTGCTAACTTTGCATGCGGCTCCAAAGACACGAAGGGAATACATCGTATATGTAAGTCCCCTCTTAGATTCATACGCAAGACTCCATCTTGCATACTACAATCAGCTCTCTTTAGGCTATGTGCCA
The DNA here is from genome assembly GCA_001856765.1 of Endoconidiophora polonica. Classification (NCBI taxonomy): domain Eukaryota; kingdom Fungi; phylum Ascomycota; class Sordariomycetes; order Microascales; family Ceratocystidaceae; genus Endoconidiophora; species Endoconidiophora polonica. The sequence goes on from LXKZ01000558.1 coordinate 20,076, forward strand.
TCATGAGCCTCCTTCGCCTCGACTCCTGCCATCTCTTCCCTATAATAGACTTGATACTTGACTGATCGTAGCCATATCAAGATACTACCCTATGAACGAAAAGAAAGCCTTTTCCATGACTTGTCAATATAGAATGAACAGAAATAGGGAAAAAAATCCCGCCAATAAGTGCTTGTATGAATGCTGTGTCTATTAGCATTCACCACTATTGACAGGCTCTCTCCGCTTCCCAGTGGGCTCAATCTCTAACACCCAGCAAATAAACGGTTTGAACACCGAGAGACGAGACGCACCACAGTAGCACTACAGCTGCTAGATGCAACAGATCAGGACCCCCCCACTCCCCCAAGCTCTCTACTTCAGTCGTTGTGCCGCTAACTAGGCCGCAGGAACCGCCACATCGAGAAACCCCTCCCTATATCGCTAGTCTTACGCTTGTTCATGCCCTTAGTACTTACGAAACAAAACAAAACAAAACCCCAAGATTTATATTTGGCGTCAGGTAGCTTACATAGTAATATCATGAACTCCGGTATCACGCCTTCAATCAGATATTAACCTGCCTAGCTAAACATCGTAGGGTCTATATCTAACACAACTGTGCATCCTCTCAGAATGATCCAGTTGTCAAAGATCCAAGACATGCCAGTCACTCTCTGCTTCGGACGAACTGACGGACAAAAAAGAGAAGGAAGAAGTAAAGAAGCAAAATGACATCGGCCCCCCCCCCCCATTCAGTAAGTATTTGCCTGTATTGCCTCTGGTAAGTTGTTACCTGATGCCTGCCTGCCTGGATTGGGGCATTGCAATCTCTCGTATCGGTGTATTTCGGTAGCATTGGTGCTGATTAAACTCGGTATAAATCGTACGAAAGAGTCAGTAACTAATATTGGCCTAGTCCGTTTGTCCAACTTTTGAAGAAAACGGAACCGAAGTTGAAATATGGCAGCTCCCGAATCATTGTCAGGATATATAGACTGTTCTGGCTTTATCTCGCAATGCAACGTTTACTGATGTCTCCGTATGACCACTGTAATATTCACAAAACTCCATCTTGAAACAGCCCCTGTGGCTTTTGCAAAGTTTTTCATCCACTCTACTCTACTACGTACTGCCGCCTACAAGCCCTGTGCACTGATATCATATTCGTTATCTATTCTTTTGCCTACAATATGTTGTTTGAGTAACTGAAAGTAACTTATAGAGCTTATTACCTTCTCAGTCCATTCACTGTTAAGAAAAGTTTAAAACTACAAGGCCTTCTGTTCCTAATGTCACAATTCTGGCCTCTCCTTCCCCTAGCAGTATCCATCAGTGGCATCTCAAGCATTAATTGTTTCCCGCTTGTGCTCGTCAACATTAGCCTAGTTGTATCGAAACTAGCCTGCCAACACAGTACAATAAGCCGTGTTGAGGAAGGTGAGCTACATCATTCTAGGCTGCAGGCCTGAGAAAAATGAAACATGTTTCCACTAATGGGGTCAGTGTGGTCATCATGAGATACCTGCTGGTAACATGTAGCACTAGTACAAGTACTCTTCTTCCTTATCTTGTACATATCAGTTATTGCAACTTGATATGCCGGCAGCTATACATTTTTGTTTAATCTATTGAGACAGCCATGATGACAATACCTTCCTTCCGCCAGCTCCCTTTTCATGTTGTTTAAGCGGGCTCATCCTAAATACCAAGTTGCTTGTCGTCAGACCAGATAAGGCAGCTTATATCGCTAGCTGCAGATTCAAGCCGCTATAACAGCATTTTGGAAGCCGCGATGACGATCACAATTGGTAACTTCATGCAGCACTTTACAAATTGAGCATATGATTGTGTAAGTGTTGCTTTTAAGAAGAACTTATCTATGTAATGAAAAACAACATAAGTAAGCATTAGGGTTGGCACACACAATAGGGTCAAAAACGATAACCTTATTGTTTAACCCTGGATAATGTAACACTATATATACTTTAGCGCCACACAATGATGTGTGGCGTCTGCATTGTAGGCAAGCTTACTATATAGCTTGAGCTTGCGAAAGGTAAAATGGAGCGCAAGGTTGCGCTGCTTAAGGCATTGCACTCTATAATCGAAGTTAACCAATAACTTCATCAGAGCCTCGAAATTGAATCCAATCTGACCTCCCTCGCCGAACAATACGGATGCTGCCGCTCTTTGGAAGCCTCCTGTCTATTGCTCTTGATTTATTGCAACCGTATAACACCGAGAAAATAGCGGCTGAAACGATTTGTTGTTTGTTGAGCGAATAACTCTAATATAAAAACAACTGCTAGTTCTCCCGAATTTGGAATTCCGCGAACGTGTTGAGCTGCCCCGTGGCTACGAGAAAACATATACGACTATAGGCGCAGTCGCTTACGATTCCATACATACCTATTTCCACAATGAAGCCCGTTGTGAGCGCGGCTACGGCCTGGCAATGGTGAGTTTTGCTTTCTAGCTGCGAGGTGCAAACGCTACCAACAAGAGGCGAGTCGCGATGTTGGATGCGCGCAAGCGCGTTGAAAGGACTGAGGCGACCTACGAAAGAATATCTCGCTTTGTATCCGGCGCCAAAATTTTCATCTAACTCTACGAAAAGCGCCTGAAAACTTGCTGGATTGAAAGTCATTTGATCTATGAGCAATGCTAACGCTTTCGACAGCACTGTTATTTCCGCCTTTGCCGTCGTTATCTTGACAGTTGTCGGCTTCCTATTCAAGTCCGGCCACGAAGAATTTACTGGTGGCCTCGATGATCCAGCACCGGAGATGGGCCCTGAAATTGCCAGCACTATCTTTACTGCTGTCTGGGTCTACATTGTGCGTATGAACCTATCAAAGAACACTTACTACATGCCGAAAATCTCTCTCTCTACCCTAGGGAAAATTTCAAGAAAATACCTCGGGCTTGGCTGTCTATAGAAAATACTAACGTATCTATAACCTCTTTTTTTTCAAATAGGCTTTCTTCTTATTCTGCGGTATTCAAGGCTTGATCCATGTCCGCGACAACCGGAGGGGATCGATTGTGCTATAATCATATTTCTGTAAATGTCCAAGTCATATTTTGATCTTTCCCTCATATCGCATACATTCGGCCTTGGGGCTGCGAGATCTTTTACGTAAGGCTAAACTTGGAAGTCTTGGCCTTGAAGCGATATCGCTAGCACTACCTCCAGCAGTAAAATACTAAGGCGCCTCACATTGATGCTTTAGGAAAATAAAACGACTCTTTCGTACCTAGATATAGCACTCCGAAGGCTTGCTCTAGTAGCGACTTTCTCTTGTTCTTCCGTAGAGACATGTAGGGCGGTGAATAATTTCTTCAGCTATGAGCAAAGTTATGATTCATGGCCGGCGTTTACCTCCGGCGTTCTCAAGCATATAGTACATCTTTGCTTGGTTTGGTACTGTTTCATTGCAGCTTTTCTTACGTTTAAATTTTGAGTATCATCATAGTGTTGATAGACACACTAATGCAGCATCTCACCGGTATATACATATTTATATAATCATAGATATGATAGGAGTTGCAATAAGTAAATTATGAAATTCAAGACCCATAATGGCCTGATGGGTAATGATAGTAGTTGGTCATGTCAAGTCGTGATATCATACAAAAAAAGAGAATACAAAAAAGGATACGTGGCAGCCTGATATGGTCGACGTCTAAGTTGAGATCGATATGTCCGGAATTCTGCCCGGATAGGTAACCTGGAGTATTAGAACACCTATATCTTAGGTTACGCTCGTGGTGGAATCTTGGCAGTTCTGTCTCCATAGCTTTTAGATACGTCGCTAACGATATCATCCGTGCTGGTCATGGCCACAGGAGCTTTTGGCTCACTACTCAAGCCAGACTCAAATGTATCTAACTTCGACAACGGTGCTGCCGTCTCTATATACAAATGAGGCGGCGATATTCCGTTTCCGTCTCCACCAGCCCCGCTGGCCACCGACTGCTGCCGGTAATACTCTATGGCAGCCTCATCGAACTGTGCCTCGGAGCGCTGCACGTAGATCATGTTCTGGCCATATAGCATACCGCGCTGGCGGCTATAGCGCTCAAGATCTGCACTAGCGCCATGGCCCGCATGGCTGGCGATGCGGCTGTCATTTTTGGCGCGCCATCGCGTCACTAGGCAGATGATGAGGGAGACTACGGCGACGAAGACGATGGAACCAATTGTAATGCCGAGCTTGGCTGAAAGCGTTAGATTGACAGCCTGACTACCGCTGCTATTGTCGTCATCGTCATCGCTGTCGTCAGAGACTGTGTCGTCATCTACGATGCCAAGGACTTTTTGGTCGTCTTCAGTGAACTCAGCTACGACGTGATGGTGTGCTACAGTAGCCTCAGCTAGTACAGTGATGCTCTTGGTTAGGTAGGAGTAGCTGGATAGAGAAGAGATGTACGTTGCCGGAGTAGCAGTGACGCTCTCGAACAGACCAATACATGCTCCTGCAGAGTTCAGATCAAAGCCTCTGTGGTGTGAAAATGCATGGTTAGCTTTCGTCCTCGAGTGAGGATACAGTTATGTATGTAAGACGGAGATATTCGACTTACGCTGAACAACATGTGCGAGTATAGGCTCCTCCAGTTTCAGTGGCGTCTTGGCCGGCAACTACCGTCCAACTCACAGGACAGAGCGCCGGACTGAACGTGCCACTGTTGCCGCCGTCAAACATGCCTGATGGATAACATGAGAACGTAGTGGCGCCTGGATCTATGGCAAGGTCCATCCAGGCGCTGATATCCGCGCCCGAGGTAGATGCCTGGTCTACATCATAAGTATAGTGGCATTCCACACTGTCTGGCAAGCGCCATGACGTGATCATGGCCGGGATGCTGGCCGTTGTGCTAGTCATGAAGATGCCGGTGCTGGTGGAAGCCATGGCTGTTTGGGTTGCGAGTGTCGTCATGATACGAATGTGATGTGCTGGGGGTTATATGTGAGGCCTGATAGGGCTGTACCCGGGCAAAAACACTCTCTTTTGCCTGTCGTTTCTAGGCTCCGATAGAAACGATCAGAGGGAGGGAAGGGGAGAGGATATAGAGAACAACAGCTGGTAGATATTATGCGGCTAGTAGACGGGCTGAATAAAATTCCGAGAAGCTTCTTAGATATGTCGAATATGATGCCGTGGAAGAGTATATTCTATTCATGGACGGGGCTCTAAACCGTCAAAATGAGAATGCGTGGGAGTTGGGACCCAATGCACGGATTTGGCGTGCGCAGATGAGATAAGGAAAGAAATGATTGTTGTTACAACTCGAGAGGCATTGACGTCAGGAATTGTGATCTCAACGATCCAGAGCCGTTTCTAAAAGGATATCTCTTGGTTGTAGCTATCATTTATGGTAGATGATGTCGTAGATCGCAGTTGACCGATGTGGTCAATGCCGGTATCAGAAATACAGGCCATATGACTGACAAGCTTGGTCGTAGTAGATATATCGACTGATATAGAGAAAGACAAGATATAATGGGACAAGAAGTTTACTGGATCATGAATCAAGTAGGAAGCAAAGACCTTTTTATAAACAAGCAAGAATTAAAAAAAAAGATAAGTGAGAGCAAAAATGAAAAAGGCACCGCTTTCTGGATAAAAGAAAGAGTAAAACAAAAAAAAGAAACAAGATCTGAACTGGAAAGACTTGGCGCTGTGTTTGTACTAGCTTGAGAGGAGATTTTGCCAAGACCTCCCAAAAGCTCGGCGTTGTGAAAGAGCCAAGAAAAAGGGCTAGCCCAACGCGTGATCCAGCCAAAGCCGAGCATGTCGAGAAATTGGAGTGCAGAAGAGAAGAATAGAAGATATAATAAAAAAGGGACGCTATGTATGGGCGGCAAGTGATTTTCACGATATTATATAAAAAAATTTTTTCTCTCCGTGTAAGTCGCAATATGTTCGTAGTGCCGGCATTAGAAAAAAAAAGTATACTAACCGGAAGCTGCTAATCCATGCCTGATGTTCGGCCGGGCTCGGGNNGGGGGGGGGGGGGGGGAGGCATGCCAAGAATAGATAAAAGGCAATGAGAGAGAGAGGGTGTTTGTGTGTGTGTGTATTTAATGTACTAATAAATCACTACCCAAACGACACCAACAACATGAGTAGAAAGAAGAAGAGAAGGACACGGGAAAAACTCCGGACTGGGTTGAAGCGAACTGTCGGATACAAGATGATATCTTGCATCAACGTCATATCTGAATCTTGCTATACATGGTAGAGCATTCAGTAATTGAGATCTTGGCTAGCATAAGTATAAGTTTACTCCCTGTTGCTGCTGACTTTTCATTTGCTTGGCTTCACAAAACTGATTGTCTATAGCGTAGCGGGCGCTAGCTATCTAGCAGCCGTGATAAGCCAATTTACAGTTATTGAAAAGGCGCAGTATACATTCTACGCCAAGACCTACTAAAAGCCTACATGCTTACTTGAATATATTTGGGGTCAATAATCTTATTCAGTTTCTGGAAATATAAAAAAAATACGTGCCACTTATCTTGCCGATGTCTCGTACCAGGTCTTGGGTTCCTGTGCTTTAGTAAATACCAGAAACGAGGCAAGTTAAGTACCTGTGTGATCTTCCTTTCCTTTGGTTATCTATATCAGGCCAAACAAAGCCAATTCTTTTGTAGTACTACTATTTCCAAAGTCGTACGGACAAGCAAACAAATAGAATATTTGCCGGTTTGTCGCTTACTGCGTTTACTACTCATTTGCTATTTGAGCGACACAGGAGATCGCATGGGAATTTAACAGAGGGTCGGAAGCTTACTACTTAGTAGTAATATGGATAGAAGGAGATTAGAGCTGGCCAAGTGCCAAGACGGCTAAGCCAAGCTTTGAGGAGAAGGTTCATGTTTAATGGAGGGAACAAGGCGGTCTTGGCATTAGACAATTTGAACGAGGTTAGAGCAAAAAGAACAAGGGCATATTCGTTCAACGGAAAAGAAGAGCAAAAAAAGTTAAGACTAAGCTACTTACTTATTCAGACAAGCCAACATATAAGGGAAGGATTATCGTGGACGAGTTATACTAGTAAATATTAGTAGTATTGACCAAGGAAAAGCCGGTGGTAAACAAATAACCCCCCAATAACGGCTGCCTAGATAGAAAAGTAGTACTACTCAATGCTTACCAACAAGTGATCTCTTGTGTAGCTTGGCTTAAAGGCTTGAAGAAGTCTGAGTCTGTGATTACCGAGCTTCTTGCTTGGAACGAACGACATACGATGAACTGAATAATTATGCTATGACTATGCCGGAATAGAAAAAAAAAGACCAGTCAAGTGTGAAGACGGGTCCTCTTCAACCTCATTTCGCGCTTATATATATTTTTTCTTTTTTTCGTCGCCTTCTTCACCCCTCTCCGATTCGATACCAAGGCCACTGAGACGTCTTGGCTTGATCTTTTCATCATTTTGCATTATTTCTTTCTTCTTTGGTTTCACCGCTATTGGCCTCATAAACTTTATTATATTTCTTACGTGCGTTAACTTCCTTCAAATGGGACTGGAAAAAAAAAGAGAAAAAACTCCTTAATTTACTTTACTCATATACCTACCGAACTTTGTCGGCGCTTCTTGGCAATATAATTAATGAGAAAGAAAGAATGAATGAAAGAATGAAAGAATGAAGAAAGGAAGTTAAGAAAGAGGGAACTGGAATGTTTAATGTCCAAAAAGGATCTATTTAGGAGTCGTCGTCTTTATCAAGAGGCTCTTTCTCTTGCTTCAACCTCTCTCTCGACTGCATCTGCATCATCACCCATTCAATAACAGCCGGAAGAAATGGGCAGGTCTGGACTTTGGAGTAACCCCATTGACGTTCTTGGCGCTTGATGTCAGTCTGATTGGACTAAAGCCCGATCGATCAAATGATCAACCATAAGTGGTAGTAGTAGAATATTGAGTATGTACTAACATACGTATACTGTATACTACCTTACAAGATATCCGGGGAAGAAAAGAAGGAGTATGACCGGTATATTATATGTATGTGTCACAGTCAATACCTGACGCGAAAAACATTCGTAGAACGCTATGATACTACTATCACTACAAATGCTACTACTAACATCACTCGGCTATTTCTGGCACTCGTCAATCGGAGAAAATTTGCATAAACCAATTAATTCACGATCGCCGGAACAATCTGTTGATGTATCGACATATGCAATGACAATCAATGGAGGACCTTGTCCTGTATTTATCAGCTAGCTTGAGCGAGAGTTTCGCGATTCCGTTAGGGGAGGGGGAATTGATAAAAATTAGCCTGTGAAAGGCGGAATTTACTAGGAAGGAGACCTCTTCGGATCCATTTCATTTATATATATATATATATATATATATACTCCCACCCTTATATAGAGAAGAAAACCATGCCCTTCACGAAGATATTGTCTCTGGTGGGGTCGTGTGGTCAATGAGCAATAAACCATTATCAATATATCACTGGTAAATCGGCATTGTCCACATCTATACTAAGCAATATGCAAGGAGAATTGCTTTGTGACATCTTGATAAGTCTGTAATATAATGAGCGTCGTGGCGATAGAAAGAAAAATACGGGACTGGGTATAAGCGGCAGGGCGAGAACAAAACGTTGTAAAGAGAGATAGCCAACCAGTATAGATTGTCGCAGAGGAAGAAAGACGAGATAGCAAAAAGAAAAGACCAGACAAAACAGTTACAGAAATGAAAAACCACACATATAGGCCAAAATGAACATAGGCGACAAATAAGATATAGAATGCATGTGTAAGTTTAATAAGCCCAAAAGTAAAAGGAAAGATATTGGAACGTCATGATATCAAACGAAGAGAAGGAAAAGGCATAGATGTCTCGGCCAGAACAAAGGAAGTATAAGCGTAGTTGTAAACGCTGACATATTTGTTCCCAATAACAAAAAAATAGATTGTGTAGCGGTAGCGGTATCATCCACTTTTGGTTCACTATTGATGATAGCAGCCGTAAAATAAGTCAGCCATGTCATCTTTACTCGTAATCGTCGTCATTGTTGTTCTTATCGCCACCACCTTCTTTGCGGATGGGGATCTTAATGCCCTGCGTGGCAAAGCACTTGGATAGCGCTGTGCTTTCGCACACACCAGGAAACTTCTTGGCTGAGAACACGGTGAAGACGTCGCTGAAGCAGGACGCTAGGACAGGTACAGCGCCTTGGTTAACCGACATGGGGTTGGTGCTGTTGTCCGCGGCAATATTGACCACGGTGAACTTGAGGCTGTTTGATATTGCTGTTGTTAGAAGCGTGTATAAAGATAAACGAAAAGAGAAGACGCGACTTACCGGAAGCTACCCTCTGTTCTTACACTAAGATCATGTAGAATGAACCAGACACCGACCTTATCCTCGGTGTCGGTTAGGCGCTGGGCACTGACAACCGATTGTCCGACTAGGTTGCGTGTGAACATTCCCTGAGGACCAGACGAGCGTGTAATGGTGCTCTCGGGTGGTGGGGCACTGTAGTAAGACATATTTCCTCCAAGGACATTGGGCATCATAGAGCCTCTATAGTCATTGGGGTAGTAGGTGTTGGCAGGCGAATAGCCGCTAGGCATATAGGCAGAGGGTTCTAAAGGCGCAGAAGGATTCTCTCATGTTAGCTGCTACTATTGTCATATTGGGGTTGTGAGAGACGATTGGCTTACGGTTGTAAGAGGACATGTTATAAGAGTTCATGCCACTAAAGGCCATCTGTGGCATGTACGACCCTGGCCGCGCGGTGGACATCATGTTGGTATAAGTTGGCGGTGCCGATTCCTGGATGCTGGCATAGGATGCGGTAGTCGTCGAGGAAATGCTGGGGTTGCCCGAGGAGTGACGCACAATATCCAACTCACGCAGGCCGTCCTCGGACCATAATGAGACGTGGCATACAAAACAAAGGTATGGAATGTCACTGTGACGGGATAGAAGTGTTAGTTGGCATAGTCTCCGAAAGATGCGATATTGGAGTCCGCTATATATAGCCTTACTTATCGTTAGTGGGCTTTCCGTCTTCGTCGTCGGTGACAATGAGGCGCACACACGGCGGTGGAGTTATCGGCCGGCGGTCCTGAGTAGCAACGAAAACATGTTAGCAGGCAATTTGCCATGGCGGGCAAGGGGAGATAGTTAGGCGTACCTTGTCTCCAAAACCGCACATACGGGCTCGTTTGGGTTGTTGCACGACACAGAGTCTGTTGGGGGGAGAGAACGAGTAGTATATGTTAGCAATGAACAGAACAGATCGTAGCGATTACAGAGGGTAACATACTTGTATCTGCGACCTTGGTACACCTTGGTCAACTCTGATAGCGGGTGCGCCTGTGGCTGACCGCCCTGCACGAGCTGTTGCGACTGGCCGGAGTGGGAAACCTGGTGTTGCTGCGAGTGCTGCTGCGCATGCATGGGCGGTATCTGCGAATGGTGTGCCGACTGCGGGGCCTGGCCCAGGCTGCCGGCATGGCCATAGTCTCCAGCGCCGTTGCCAGAGTCGTGTTGCTGGTGCTGCGGCGGCGGCGGCAGCGTGGACTGATAGTGCGAATGCTGTTGTTGCTGCTGTGATGATGCGCTGTGCGCCCCGCCCATGGGCGGCAGCTGCTGCATTGAGTGCACAGACGGCGGCGGCGGCAGGCGGGCATGGCTGTGGCTGCTGCTAGGCGGCGCGGCATGAGAATGCTGTGAATGGTGGCCTGGATGGCCGCCGTACGGGCTGGCATGCACGTCGGCAGGGCCTTCTCCAGGATTGTTCATGGTGGTGACAGGTGATACTAGATCGAGAGCTCGGGGCAATTGGGCTTAAAACAAGCACGAAAGTAGGCTTGATCAGAATGCGATAAACATGCAAGAACGAAGCAGATGAACTGCTTCAAAGATGGAGGTCGGCAACAAGGACGCCAATAGTAAATACAGCTCGAAGCGGGAAGGCTTAAACAATATCCTCGATTCCACAGCTAAGTGAATAGGATATCCACAGTCTACAGAGGTGAAGAATGTCAGAAAGAAGCCTTTCGGACGTTGGATGGTTGACGAGCCAGAAGAGATGAAGAGAGGATAAAAGGTGAGGTTTAGAGGTTGTAAGTGTGATGAAAAGCTGAGAAGAAAGCTCGGGCACTATCAAAGCAACAACCGGTCAAATCACGCTGGGGGATCCAACCAAGTAGTTGCCTCGCGTTTTTCTGATGCTTACAAAAGAAAGCTGCAACCAGCCAAAAAAGACATTAACCAACATACAAGGAAAAGTATACTCTATAAATAAGGTGATTAAATCGCAACGCTTATACGGGACAACATCAAAGAAAAGAATAAATATCAAGTCAAATGACGGCAGATGCAAGGTAGGCTCTAAACATATAGGACCGTAGACACGCAGTGGGCGGTGAGAGCGGGGGACCAACTACAAAAGAGCGGTCGCGATAGAAAGCTATAATAAAGATGGCAGAATCAATCGGCTGGACCTTGACCTTGTCTAGGGCGAGGTTCAGATCAATGGCCTGCTGGGCAGATATTTTATGTTCTAGTTTTGCTAGCGAAAACCCCAGATGTTAGGCTATGACAATGTATAGCTTTCGAGATAGGTCGGGAATCACATTGCCCCCAGGGTCGGCAAGCTGCTACTGCGACTAGGAACTAGCTCGATTATAGATTCCAAAGGTTGCCGAAAGGGACCAATCAGGCCCTGGGTGAATTGCTTTGGGTGAATTGCTTTGGACTTGTTGCTACTACTGCTTTTGATGCAACTTTGACTATACGAAAGACCCTTGAGAATGTTGAAAGATAAAAGCAGAGACGACTCGACTAAACTGGCACTTGATCTACGCTATGAACGGGCGAGAAAAGCAGACAGTAGACTAGCTCCTCAAGCAAGCAACCTTTGTTATCGACTTGGAGCATATTTTCTCCTCGCAGTAGTACGTATATCGATCGAGCTTCGGCAATCAGGATGAGGGGCTAAACCAGACCTGGTCTTGGGCTGAATTATATGCCGAAGCTAGAGCATTGAGCAAGTGGTAACGGCAGACAACTTAAGGCACTGTTGGACAAACAGAGACTACTTTATCGAATAGATTGCGATTGCAGTTGGTAAAAAGAATAAGTCAGTGCTCCAACAACAAGATTGTGTGAGTCAAAGACACTTCTTCCACCGCGAATTCCGTTTCCGCACTATATATGGTCGTGCCTTGTCTGTAAAAGGCACGTTGGCTTTGTCCTGTGAACTGGCGTTTTTCTTGAAGAGGTTAATCTAGGGGTGATTTAGGGTTGTCAACTTGATTGCAGAAAAAAAAAAAAAGGTAAATAAATACAACAGGAGACTGAATACGATTCATAATCAAACCATTCAGGAAACACATACAGCAGGATGATCTGAATACTTAAGTAAGAGATTAGGAGAACCCCTATAGGTAGCACGGATAGCAATGTTCCTTCAAACTAATCCGTAGAATACCGTTGTTCAAAGTACTAGTAGTGTTATAACATACATAGTATCGATTACTAACAACTGGTCTCTTTTCACGCTTTTTGTACGGATGAGACACGCTCGAGGAGAAGGAAAGACTAATGTCTGAGATTTTTGACTTGCTTGACTCTTCTCACAAAAGCGTATATATAATTAGACACGTCTGATATCCAGCAGACAATATTAGCTAGCTTAGTCAAACTGTTAAATGAGAACTTTTCCTTGAGAGGGGTATCTGATTGAGTCTTAATAACAGACGCAGTATGACAGAACAGACCGTGAATGGCACTCTAAGATGACACTTTAGATAGATACTGCGGCCGTATAACGCTATAGACAGTAGCCGCTGCTATAGTGTAGCATCTGTTCTCTGTCCCAATGCATATTCAGCAAGCACCTCGAGTTGAGATTATGTACATTACATGCCATTCAAGGTTCATTACTGTCGAAAAAGCGACAGTCTCTGTATTCAACTTACCTATAGCAACTGTATTCTCTTCAAGTTGGTTGTATATGCCCTCTTCAGCGAGGAATACTTAATTACCAATCATTACTTTTTTTTGGTGAGAACACGAGAACAACACAACAAAACTGTTTTGTAAATGGTACAACGAGAACACGGCGTAGTATTAATGTACATCAAAATGCTGGCGTGGTAGCATCTCTATGTCGTCCACATCTATATTCTGTGGTCTTTCTAGGGTATGGATGCCCAAAGACATGGGCTGGCATCCGAATGGTCCTCTTCCCGAAAAAAAATCCTTTTCTTCTGGGCTTCTGTTGATGGGAGTTGAAGCATACTAAAACAATCTTCCAGGAAGCCACACTAGAATAGACTCAGAATCCGCCTGCTATTTGTTACTAGGCATCGATCAGCTCCCTAATAGAAGTACATTGCACTTGCTTGTTAACTTTTATTATCTTCTTCTTTTTTTCTCTCTCCCAGTCCAGCCCCTGAAACGCTATCCAGCCCTTTTTTCCTGTGAAGTCTTTTGTAGATGTTGGCTTACGTTACTAATCGTGACCAACTAGCAAGGTGGGAGTCGGGATTCACTACCATGGTCCGCATGTACAATTTTACTAACCAATATTCGGGCTCTGTCTTCCATTTTCAAAATCCCCACTGCACCCACGTTGTCTGTAACCCTAATGTGCATACAATGTATGCAGAAGTAAGTTACTATCCTTAGCCTCTCTTTCCTGATACGGGTTGAATGATAGACCTTCAACCAGCCAAGTACCAACCATTTTAATGCTTCCAAAGTTCACTGTTGACTTTTTTTTTAAGCTCATCTCTAAAGCGTACCAATGGAACGGCATGTATATATTTATGTCTTGTTCCCATCACAAGTGGAAAACGGAAGGTCCAACATGTCTTATTATCTAACGTGGCTGGTTCTCCGAATTCTTACAAGCAGGGAAAATCAGAAGCCTGGTTTTAACTGATATCCTAAATTTTTACATGTGAATATATTCGGTACGCACTTTTATTAGGGTTATAATTGAGCAGAACTAGAGAGTTGATTGTGCCATAAACTCGTGCATAAAAGCGAGCAACGTCAGATCACTCAAAAGTCTCTTATTGACTCCCCAAAAGCACCCTCGTGCGTGATATTAGTAGCTAGCACGTACTATATGTACATATACATATGATATGCTGCTTGTACGAGCTGTACGTTGGCTGTATACGGAAACAACCTTTTTCCACTTCTGCTATACATCATATGAAGCATCAAATCAGGCGGGTTTATTTCGTTTCGTAAGTAGTATTATCCCGCATCCGGTCTACGGGAACTCACAAAGTTGGCCCCATCTTACACAATGCCTATAATGCCTCATTCGCTATATTGAATTGACCCAGTTTTCTTTTCCACACTGTCCTTGGTTTATCTCTGAACAGTGTGCCCACCTGATACGTTGACATTGCCTAGTTCTCACTAGCTAGTGCTGATATCCTTTCTCTCGCTCGGAGCTATAGCTGGCAGTCCGTCTCCCACTCTCCTCTCGACTTTTAAGGCTTCTTGTGTCCCCCCCCCCCCCCCCCCNNCCCCCCCCCCGCGATGGATTTCGATTATGTACAGTCCTTTTGCGGATGTGACAAGTCGAAATGAGGTACGGTTGGAGGCAATATGGTCCATATATAGCAAAAGTAGTATAAAATATACTTACCCCTGTTTAGTAGGAAAGAAATAGCGCTGAAAGAACTAATGACATGGAGTATAAGAATCAGAACCGGGTCTAACAGCTTATATGAAACACGTTTTCGCATGGACGTTAGCGTAATATGAAGATCTCCATATACTACTTTCTAGTGTAACTATGTCATTGAGTCACTCAGCTGTGGCCAACAGTCCCTTGTTTTTGCCCGTTTCGATTATGCGCCTTTCTTGCTAGAAGGAGGGTGGAAGGCCGCAATGACCTAAACGGACCCCGCATCAACGCTACAATTTGAATAATAAGTCATATATTACTGTTGATATCGAGCCAAAGGTGTCAAGGGGTCGATTTCTCTAGCTGTAGTGAATCCTGGACTGTTTGATAAGGATATAAGAAGTGAAGAAGCCTTCAAGTGATCTCTGACCATTCTAGCTTGTTATGAGTTTGAACTAACACTTATAGTATCCTTCTTCCCTTTATGTTAAACACGAAGGCAAGTTTAGTTTCATCCTCATGCTATCTTCTCCTTTCCGCGCTTAGTCCTGTTATTTTGTCTCCGCATTTACATTTTTCCCTTTGGAGCACAATATAGTTAACTATGTCGGCTTCCTTGAACAATATACTACGTACATTAGGAGTGGCGCAGGGTTCGGAATACCGCATATCAATGCAGTAGCTGACTAATAATCAGTCCGGATACATCACGGTAAGCTGGCTAGTGTTTTGACGATACTATGTAGATACTGTATACTTTTGCAGGATTCTTGAGAGACAGGCCTTGTCTAGTATCCCAATAAATGCTGGTTTAAGCCATGTAGTGAAAAGGTGAAAAGAGGCTTGACGGTTGTACGTACCAAGAAGAGTTTGTGCTATTTTTAGTAACTATAGGATAGAATGTAGGGAACTGGCATTTCTTTCGAGTTCAGTCACATCTCTAGACGACCGCCATAGTTGTGAGAACCATGAGAGCAGTCATGATCATGTAGGTTGACTGATAGAACACAGTGAAGTACGTATATAAATATACAACCTTAGTCCTCCATGCATGTACTTTCACTTCTAGTTTCAAGTGTCAAGTAGTATACAACCCACCCATTTGAGAAACCATACAATGCAATACCGACATGATACCAACAAGAAACTACTACTTAGAAATGTTAGTCGAGAGAGCTGGATATCGCGTCCAACAGATCCATGCATTATTGATCATTGAGCACACTCATTTCGGGGGTTACATCATGTAAAAGCAGCCTGTTCTTTTCTTCTTCTTCTTCTAATCTTTTTCATCCGTTACTCGTAAGCTATGCGAGAATATTTCAGTTGTTTTTGATGAGCTCTAGAACAGGTAAATACCTAAAGGTTAGTGGAACATGCCGAGGGATATAGCTCCAATAAGTTAAACAAGCTATTAGTGAGTTGCGCAAGCCGACTAATTCACAATGAATCGATATTTTGTATCTAAATACCTCGTTTGTGGCCATTGTATAATAAATAGAGTACAATGCTTGTATACGTTGATAGGGTCATTGTCGTGGCATTGGTAGCCTACAGAAAACAGTTATATCATGACAGCTTTGTTTTATCTATCAAGACTTCATATGTAAGCGCCCGGAAACATTATCATTTGACAGTCAGCTATCCTCTAGATGATTAATAACAACATATGTTTGGTGTCATTAAGTAACTGATATATCTCAAGTATACTGCTCCTGTGGGAGGCACTGGTGGAGACATCAGCAACTGAGCAATATACGGGACCGGCGGTATAAGGGTTTTTTTGGTATCTATCTATACTTGGTTTTATGGTTTCGTATCTCCTTTCTAGCCTTGTAAGAAGAGTCTTCTATCTGACAGCGAAATTAGGGTCGGTATAACTTCCCGTATCTTTCCTTTCCTTTTCTTTTTATAAGTATCTTCTCAGGTACATTTCTTTCTTCCATTACTTTTTAATTCCAATTTTTTGTGTATATGTGCACTCGTACGATCAGTCTATGGGACCGCGCATCTTAACAGGTACAAGGATATCACAGAAGCCTACCATATTTAGTATCTAAATAATGATAGTGTACTATTGATGGTAACCTAGTCAGTTGCTTAGCCCTTTTCTGTCATTGAGCTTTTAATTTTAGACCAAACTCGATTTGCAAACAACCGCAACGTAGGAATATCTATATTGATGTCTGCTTCACCAGGGCCTGAGTCATTCAAGAAAAGTAACCTGAACTTCGGCAACAATGTACCGCTAGTCAGGTTGTAGGCTACTGGAGTGGTAGCTATATCTCGGGGGATAGTGATCACTTGCTGAAGTCTCAGATGTAGCCTACCCGATGCTTTCTAACTTGTAATGTTTCTTTTTCCCGCCTTTCAATAAAAGTTTGGGAATTTCGGTTGAACCTATATTCAAGCACAATTTTAGCCTCCTGGCTAGACTTATCAAATTACCCTTTCATAATAATCCTCAGTTGGGGTATATTCTGGGAATAGCCAGCTTCAACGGCAAGCGTAGGTCACTTTTGATGACGCTTGCCACCCATAGACATTGGGTCACTGGAAGAATATCCTTTTCACCATAATCGCCATCTGGGCGATCTTCTGAGAAACCGTTCACCAGACAGTGCTTGCCATTGGTAATCAAGGCCTAATGAAACAATTTATATGTATGTCTCTGGAGTACACCATAAGCAGTAGAAGAAAGTGATATGAATAGGAACTTGGGGTCGGCACAATATCTGAACCTCCAGTGTCGGCGACGAGCATCTGTGGCCTTCTCTGCGGAAAGCTGGCATGGTGAGACATCTAGAAGATAGATATACCAATTTGTACCTAGGGTCTTATAACTATAATCATAGTTAGTTGCTATATCTGCGGCAACTGGAAAATCGGCAAAGGTGTTGTTGGTATGATGAATATGTCCCTTTGCTGTTTTGAACCTAACACCTGGGTTTTATACTTCTGAACTGTAGATGAAGTGAGACTTTCGGGCGATGCTGGTATAGACGTTGCAGGAGTTCATAGAGATGCGTGGGAATATTTTTAATTGCTGTAGACGACATGGTGTGCTGATAGTGACGGATAGCGGCAAGTGTGAAATGTCAACATCGGTGTGTAGGAAACAACTTGGTTGTTGTTGATAACTTCAAGGGACGAAGTCAATCAGTATATCTTATTTATGTGCTTACATAAGTATGTGTGCACTATTTTACAAATAATACTTTGTATACAATATTTGTTTTGGGCAGCGGACCTAGCGTCAGCCATATATCTATTGCCTCCTCTCTGACAAGTTTATGAAATTAGAGATATATATCAAAGATGAACATGAAAGCATAATAATTATGGTGTATATATCATACTGCCTATGCACGTTTCAACGTCCGCATTAAGCAGTCTGAACTCTAAGGAAACTGAATACAATAGAGATATGTCATGAGGCGCACCGCCTGGCTCAATGGACAGAACCCTGGGAGCAGGAGGCTAGTGGTAACCTTTGCATACTTGAAGAAGCAGCATTAGCAGTGTCTTGGGGCCAGTCTGGGTATCTAGAACAATGAAAAACAAGGTTAGAAACCTCGACCTCAAAAATTACAAATTGCTCCTCCCTCAATTCCAATGATTCTCACTAAGAACTTCCGATTGCCCTCGACCGCTATGAAAACTAATGTTTTACCCTGTAGTATTGTTTAGAACAGAGCATCTTTTGATGTGGTTTAGGAGAATAGTGTTGACTGATGTCAACTTTTCAACCAACCACTTAACACTTCTTGCAGAAGTGACATTATTGGCATAGGGCTGTGGTAGAATCTGGTTTGGATTTCCCGAGCAAGTCTAAATGTGCCCTGGGGTTTTGTCCAAAGAGCAAGTGAGCAGAGTAGTTCAGCACCATCGTGGTTGGAACACTGGTGATATTCGGCAAAGTCTCC
>LXKZ01000560.1:0-14445 GCA_001856765.1 Endoconidiophora polonica
AGCTGGTAGAGTCAACAGAGCTGGTAGAGTCAGCAGAGCTTGTGGACGCAGCAGAGCTAGTGGACTCAGCAGAGCTGGTGGACACAACAGAGCTGGTAGAGTCAACAGAGCTGGTGGACACAGCAGAGCTGGTAGAGTCAACAGAGCTCGTGGACACAGCAGAGCTGGTAGACACACCTCCAGCTGACGAACCTCTGGTAGACGAAGAACCCTCTGTAGAAGAGACTCCTGTCAGTGAAGAGTCGCCAGTAGACAATGAACCACCAGAGGACGAAATACCTGTGGCAGAGCTGCCCGTAGTTATAGCGCTTCCAGTAGACGAAGCACTAGCGGTCAAAGGAACGGAGGATCCACCACCATTACCGGAATTAGTACCAGTGATTGAAGCGCCAGTAGACGATGCACCAGAGCTAGTATCAAAAGTTGAAGCAGATCTAGACGATGCAACGTTGGTTGGGTAGCTAGTGGGCAGATTTGAACCCGTGCCAGGGAAAACATACGCCGTGCCGGTCTCCCCCGCACGTGCAACAACGCCAGGCGTGCTGCTAGGAGGGTAATACAGTGTCATGTCTTCAGCTGCAGCACAACCGCAGTTGATGGTTGAAGTAACGTAAGGCCCAGTCCATGGGTTGGTGACGCTCGTAGGCGGAATAGAAATCAGAGTTGTGCCAGTATTAGTGCCACTGGGCGTGACTGTAATCAGGGAGGGGTAGCTAGTTGGGCAGTCACAATACGCAGCATAGGCCAACTGAGTGTATGTAGCGGCGGCAGTTGTCGACATAGTACCTGAAGACACAATGGAGGAGTCTGCTGTAGATGATGCGCTGATAGCAGAGGTAGAATCAACTGGGTATCCATCAGCACTAGAAGTAGCACTGCTATATGTGCCAGTAGCGGATGAAACGCCACTACCAGTGGAAGACAAGCCAGTGGAAGAACCGCCGGTGCTCGAAACTCTGGTAGAAGAAGCTTCCGTTCCGGTAGACAACGCGCCAGTGCCAGTTGCAGAAGCCGAGCCAGACGTTCCAGTCTTCGTAACATAGGCAGAGCCTGAGGCAGTGATGCTGCCACTCTTTGTCAAAGTCCTAGTAGAAGCCATTAGTACTGAGTTATTTACAATACGTCAGTTGTAAATACTTACGTATAGCCAGTTGTGGTAGTCGTGGTGGTGAGGTCAACTGTCGTTAGTATGTCAGTGGGAACATCGGACACGGTGATAGTGACACCAGGGCCAACAGTAATAATAGTGGGCTCAGTCACGTGAGTGCTGACGACAGCAGGTTGGTCTATAATGACAACAGTAGGCTGCACAATTACTGTAGTGATGCCATTGGGGCATTCAGTAGCTGCATAGGCAAGACCGAGGGCGGCACTGCCTGCAATAGCAGAAGCCTTCATGGTTCAGTGAAAGTGAAGGATATACCGCAAAAAGCAAAAAGGTTTTGGTAATGAGTGTCAAGAATCAAAAATGAAAAGAATTGAAGGTACAACAAAGAACACGACGAAACAGTTTGAGAAAAAGGGTTTCAAAATATATGAAAAAAAAAAAAAAAAAAAAAAAAAAAAAAGAAAAAGATCGCGAGATAAAAGGGTGGTCAAGAAGCAAAGCAAAAATGGAAGATTAGAAGAGAAAAAAAAAAGGGGGGCCTAAAAAGAAAATAAAAGAACACAGAAAGCAGAGCAGAAGAGAAGGTCCTTCGTGCTTGTGAAAATGCTGCGTGAAGAATAAAGATCTAGATGTTGTGATGGAACGCAGACGAAGCCTAGTCTTATATGTAAATCTCCGTCTAGCATGACACCACACATACCTTCGATAGCAGTATCAAGCAGTCCACATAGCTGATATGTCATTGAAGAGTAGGGTTCATCTTCTCACTAACTGATAGCCCTTGGAGTCAAACATATTCACTCCTTCCTACTACAGCCCTCACTCCGGTACGAACCAGCTGCCAGTTCTCGATCCACTATACGGGTCTAGTTCTGCTTGCCTATCTGCTACCTTCATTAACTTGTCGCTTGAGTCTAACCTAGCGTCAGAACATCGAGTAGCGATGCAAAAAGATACTAAAACAAACGACATACTATGCAGAAACCCACAGTCCACGAATGCAATGAAACCAACCCAGTCTCCCTAGTAAATATTTACCGTGACAGATAGGCGAAAAACCGTTGTCACGATATGAAGCCTATTCCCTCCTTAGCGTCTGCTTTCCTTTCGGCAAACCAGGTAGAGTGCTATTGTATCGCCGGCTAGATAGTACTGACTAGTTCTTACCTCCAAAATAAACATCCCGTCCTTGAAACACTTTCGCCAAAAAGGGAGGAGTGGACGATAATCTAGTCGCCCTCACAACAATGCTGACGAGAAGCGACACTTAAAGGGCAGGACTATGAAGTTACCAGGGAAGTCCACACCGATGCTATACCTGTGTCAAATCTTGCCGCTAGGAGATAGAATCATAGGAACATTCTCATGCAATCACGTAGCCTATATGACCCTAACATTCCTATCCAAGACACTCGGAGTAGACTAGCAAATGTCTTATCGTAGTTGATAGTAGTGTTGTTGTCCGTCGTAGTTGTCGTAGTAGACAGCTCCTTTGGCAATATGTTTATTCCGACGCCAGTAAGTAGTATTGGATATCTCCCTTCAGACACAACACTTATACGCGCTTGTTAGGTGTGGCAAAATAAACACAGAAGATGTAGACAATGTATGTGGTTATACAGACAAGTGAGCCCAGAACAAGATTGTATATCCCCCATGTTAACCCTTGCAGTGGTGCACCAACAACCAAACTAAGCTCACAAATACACAATGGGAAATCAACCTACTACTAAGTAATAATAATACCTGCAATGAACATTCTCATTCTTATTTTACCCTCTGAGGTATTGCATGCAGGATACAGTGACCAAGCCTAGCCACAGACTTTTTTCTTGCCTTTTGACACACTTTTATAAAAAAACCCCAACTGCTGATATGCACCCTTCAACTGGCCTCTTACTCCTCCCGTCGTGAAGCGAAAGTACAGATATTCTCCTCGAACACAGAGATGGCTTACTAGGCGATACCAGGCCGTAACTCCTATCGTTAGATAGTAGCGGTAAAGAACGGCAGAAGACTACATCTGTTAAGAGTTTCCACACTGTATATCGCAGGGACGTCATCAAGGAAACCACGTCCGCCACATGATCATATCTATGCACATGTGATCAAAGTTGAAAAGCTACAGCAACTTTCATATCCATATAGCCCATTTCATTAACAAATGTATGTATCAACAACTACCATGTACCAGATAATACATTTGTGGGAAATCATTTCAACTGTTAGAAGAGCCAAATCTTCTATGGTTCAAGGAAGACAATACAGTTGTAGAGATCTGAGCTATTATACTAGCTCATGACAATATCGAGGATTCTTTTCAAGTGTTTCTTGCATAGTGTCGAAAAAGTAGAGAACATGATGTCCGGTCCAGTCCCAAACATCAGTTCTCTCTGGTTATCCAAGAGCACATATTACAAACGGTCACACCCTCCTTCTGACACGAACACAACCAATATCTCGATGTACCATTTCCCTTCTTGTGCCGATCTAAGCAAATTCCTGTCTCAATTGCAAGAATGTCTGCTTGTCGCAAGGGTTAATTTCGTAGCATCTACATGCCTTCACTAACATCCGTCTCTCAGCCCCCCTCCCCCTTGTCTTATCGCTGGTGGTATCCACTCTACATTCCGGAGCACAAGCAGCTATAGCATCACAAGTTCGGCTTCATATGCTCGTAGAACTTGAGCAGCTACACTCGCTACTCCTCAGTCGCGCAGGGTGCAGTGGTGGCAATGGAACAAAAGACCAAGTTTGAGTCAACCTGCATACTAACTACCATGCCTGAGGCTGACTTATGTGTTCGACGGCGATAGCCCAGGAATCAAGCTGCTTAAGGTCCAGACAGCAAGAATGCAAGAGGGACGGGCTAAGCTCGACGAGGCGTGCTGTTGAAACAAAAGAGGAGGAAATGAACGGCGTGAGTTCTAGTTAGTACATTTCGAGCTCTATACGAAGTCTTTGGGGGCTCTAACCTAGGGTCAATGACAACGTTTTAGGAAAGGGGATATCTGTTGGAACAAGCATCGTTTACGTTGGTCCTTAGACGGCCCGAGGGACGTCGTTGGTCAGAGTTCATCATGATACATAAGAGAATGGCTTGCCGCCCTTAGCAGCCTATCGAAGAAGAAACTTTTTTCTTCAGACTTCAGTAGTTTCGCATCTCATTTTCTTCTTCGTGTTGGTTGAGTTCATTTTTCTGTCGCCTTTTTTTTGTTTCTTTTTTTTGGCCCTAATCTTCACTTCGATTCTTTCTTTCTCTTGATCGCCTACGCTTCTCGGATACTATTATCTTTTTATTTTCAATTTTCCAAAATCTTATTTTCTTTTACCTTCTCTTCGCTTTGTTCCTTTTTACCCCTATACAACCATTCTTTCAAGATGACCCTTCGTACACTTGCAGTTCTATCTGTTCCTGTGGCAGCCATGGCCTATGACCCGCGTGCTTGGTTGATGGGTCGTGACGCTGTAGATTGTACCACATCAATCACGCTAGACCCTGTGACTGTGACGTCCACTGCCGGCGTTTCCACCTACATTGGTCCGTCGACAACTGGTGGCGGTTATGGCAGCAGTGGCGTCTCTGAAGCCACTGTGTACACGACCGTCACGGACTGCCCTGAGACTGACCTAACGGCGACGACCACTGCGCCGCCGATCACGATCATTACTACGGCGCCTATTTCTGAGTCGGAGTCGTACTACACTACGGTTTACACGACTGTCTACGAGACGGTATGCGAGACTGGTATTGATACCGTCACATACACTATCACCAAGACATGCTCTTCAGATATTTGCCATGACCATAGCACTGATGTACCGCCTGGCTTTACCACTACGGTCACTACATGCACTGCCTGTGGTCCTGAAGACATCACCACGACGCTCACCATTCCCTGTGCCACAGATACTCCTGTAGCGCCCTCGTCAACGTCCCCCGCCGTGCCTACTACTGAGTTCGAAGAGAGCAGCACTGCTCCTGTTGAACCATCGTCGGCTGTCTCATCGGGCCACCCCATTCAGCCAACTACCATTACGTCCGATGACGGCCACTACACTACCTTCACTACAGAGTACCCGTCGCCCTGCCCTACCGGTATCGAGACGCACACGTACACTGTCACTCACCGCTGCAGTGAGGAGAAGTGCACTCGTCCCACTGATACTCCCCCTGATGGCTTCACTTCCACAGTTGTCGAGTGCACTTCATGTGGCGGCGAAGGCACACTCACTACCACCATTACTGTTCCTGTCTGCCACGAGTGCCATCACTCCGCCACTGCTGTTGCTACTGATTCTGCCAACCCAACTGCGACGGCTTCTGGCTCTGGCGCAGCTTCGTCATCCGGTTCTAGTATCGTGAGCAGCAACACCGGTGATTCCACCACCATCGGATCCGGCCCTACTACCGCCCCTAACGAGCCTGTTACTGCCGGTGCCTCTGGTCGCTCAATTCAGGCATTTGTCACTGTTGTGTCGGTCGTGGTTGCCGTGTGGAACATGATTATTTAAAGTACATGTTTTATAATTAGTAGCCAGATATCGGCGGTTTCGTTAATTATGTTGACGAAGATATTCGCTGGCAGTGTGCCTCTGTATGTCTTCGTCCGCAATTATCGATGTATTGGATGGAGTGTGGTTGTTTAGTAGTAGACGGTGTGTTTTTTTTTTGTTGGTATGTCGTCCGGAGATATTTACTGTAATCATCAATCTTGTTTCATTCCCTTTATCCTGTCACATGTCTTTCCTAATTCTTTTTTCCCAATGTGACTTGCGCCTTAGAAACGGCCTCCTTAATAAATTAAATGATAATGCAGCTAGCATTTAGTGTAAGCGCCAGTTCCAGAGAGAAGCTAGATATCCCGTGACTTTCCCACTGTCCATGGTAACCCTTAAAATTGGAGATTAAATAACTGCATACTGACGCCTTGATTGGGTCGGGTGACACCAGGCTTGGAAGGGCCTGTAAGGCTTATCGTCAAACTTCACCGCCATATCTATGAATTACGGTATCTTCATAGTTCTAGAAACTTGATAAGATTCATGACTTTTTTTTTATGAATTACTGTTTTGGATCAAAGTGCAAAACTTATTCATACATAGCAGTAGGGCCAGATATATAGTTCGTTATCATGCCTGCATTCCTAGATGTGTTCTCTGTTCACGATAACGCGTTACTTCTTCTAGTAATACTACACATACTAGAAGCATAAATCGGCAGTGTATGTCTTGTGGCATCCATTCAAGACATCCAAACTAGACGATAGCTGTGCATAATTATTCTTGGCAGATGTCAGAAAGCTCACATGCAGGTCTTTTTTGGGCTCTGTTGGCTTCAGAGTATCCCTGGCCAATGATGGGGTATACACTAATCATGTGCTCGTCAAGACTCTTTTCAACGTTTGTTCGATGAAGCGCTGAGTGCGACGTTCAGCACGAATAATTAGCAACCCGAAAAAGCCCGGATTCTGCCATTGGCTAATGAACACAAACTATCAGTACGTATTCATACATGTACATGTACCATGTATCTTTAGATGTATTGGTTTTCTCCCAACCATGTAATAAATGTTTGCTACGTCAAAGTGCGTCGGTCGGTCTACAGTTAGCGCCATTTATATCGTCATCGCCCTCGCGCTGAGGGCCTGTGACGACATGTGTCAATAATCAATACAGGGCTTCTTTTCGGGGCTTGTTGGGCAGAAAGGGCGCCTAGGTCAGCCAGCAGGTTCAAATGCTTCTACATCATGAGAAGTAATAAAAAAATGCAAATCATTGGAACTGCAGTGCAAAGTCTACTGATCCCTAATGGCAAGTTTTGGTAATTCACGTTGAATCCTGAACATATTGACGGCTTCGCCTATCACACTGTACGAAAAGCCTTTTTCTTCTTCTTCTTCTTTCTGGCTGACTGACTGGCGGGTCATCAGAAGACCTTTATCCAAAGTGAAAGAAAGATGAATGTAACTCTCTAGCTAGCTAGCTAGCTAGCAACTCGACTCATCCAGTCAACAGAGCCAGTCACCAGGCACCATAGCGTCTTTGGGATCGCGGGCTGCAGCGAAGTCAATCGCCGGCGGTTTATTCATGTTTTCAAAGAATCCTTTTCTATTTATACGGCCGAGTAAAGCCGGTGGCTGCTCATGTTCTCTACATTAATTGATTAAAGCGACGATGCTACCCTTGGTGTGGCTCTGTCTATTGGAGTATCGTCAGGGTTACATAGTAAACCCTTTGTATTTGTAACCCTTATAGTGATATTGGGGATATTTTTATGATGAATAAAGGTATATCTTCATTTGGGTAGAATGTAACAGAAGCTAAAAGACTTGGCCTTTTGTAGTTGCTATGGACGTTTGGTTTATTCATAGTAAGTTATCGCTGATCACTGCTAGAATAGTCATGGCGGCCAGCCCTTCAGGCCCTAGCTAGCTAGGTGTAAAAGAAATAGGTGGAACATGCGATCTAAGAACCCAGCACAAGCAAGACGCACACGGACACGCGCCTAATATAAGCCTGGCAGATACGACCTCGGATTTCTGCGGAATATCGTGCGTTTGCTGCGGAGCTATGCGCCGATGAAAAAGAAAAGAAAAAAAAAAAAAAAGCAATCAAAAGGTTCTTTTCAGTATCCAACTTGAGTCATAAAGTGAAAGAGTATACTGAGAGGAGGAAACCTATTACTAAGAATAAGTCAGCTTTGCGATCGTTGCATGGGGTACCGGATTAAGCTAAATCTCACCATAATTTCTTTTACCCAAGGGTTGTTATATGCAAAAAGCGATTTGCTCCGTTGCCGACGAATTTTGCCAAGTAATGAAACCAAGGAAGAAAATGCTTGAGCGGCCCTTTTTCCTTCGCATTCTTTTTTTTTTTTTTTCACACAACATTGCTCCGGTTGCTTTCGATGCTACTGATGCGGAAAGATGACAATGAAGACCCTTACATCTAATCAACAAAATTTTTAGGAACGTCAGGACCCTGCTTGGTTTACGAGGAACAAATAAGTCTTGTCCTTGGCATGTCAAAGCCGTAGTGGAGCATGAGAAAGGGGAACACGGACGATCCGACAAGCTGGCTCATAGATATAATAGTGTTAGTGGTATGAAGGCTTGTGCTTTGTCCATTATATGGCCGGCCAGCCATGACCATATAATGTACACGCCGGCTTTGTCTTGTCTGTCTGTGATATGTTATTGAATCCAAATATCACATCACCAATTGTTGGAGTATCTTACCGCTGGCTACAGCTCAACTGCCCCGAACAAGTCAGTGTAAGCGTCCAAATAAGAGCGATCCAAGACAAGTTCGTACGTACACAGTATAGCCTGCGGAAGATGTCGGATCCATGTCCGATTGCAGCTCGTCAAGTGAACCGAGTGTTCTAAAATAACGCCTGTAAAATTTGAAAGATGAAAACTCTTCCCTGCCCAGTAAGTCGATCAGTTTCGTGCTGTTTCAACAGAGCCCGGAAATATATGACTGACCATACATTCGTATCATTTATGTATAGCTAGTAACCGTTAGCGCTTAGTACATAGTATACATTAGCAGGCAAAAAATTGAGTCTCTAGGATAAGTTGTCAAGGAGAGCTTCCATTAGCTACAAGTGTTCAAACACGGAAACCAATACGTCCAGCAAATGTGCCTTTGTATTGTAATTTGCTCGGGAGTTGGGAGTCGACTGGTAGAAGAAATAGCGCAACAAATGCACAAGCTTAGTAGCCGAGAAGCCCAGCAGGAACTCCATGTAGACCAACTTTGCCACTTTGGCGCATAGCAGACCTGTGGATATCTAGGTGCAACACGGACGTAACAGACAGAAAGTGGTGATTGTTATACAGCTCATGAAAAGGTGCAATTTAGCGATGAACCCTTTGTCGACAATACCTTTTTGTTTTCGCACCGGGCATGGCACTAAGCATGGCACCCGGCGTCTAGCTAAAAGAAGGTCCCTTTGATCGCTGAACAAAGGCTAGCTACTACGACAAACACGGCACACAGTTACTTTGTTGTTGATAAGCAAGCAACTGATTTATGGAAGACCCACTTCCCGCGTCACGTGTGAGGCAGTTTAACAGACAATTCTTTTGATGGTTACAAGCTCTTGATCTTTACTACTTGATGACTTGTGACGATAAATATATCAAATTAAACCACGGACTGCTTTGCCTAGCAGGCCTTATTGGCTGTAGTTCCGCTATGCTATAGCGGGCTGCCTAAGCTCTCTAACAGGGTAGGAAATTCAGCACTGGCTTTAGTAGGCTTTGCTGTAAACTAAACATTTAGCTCCCTTTCTTATCTTCTATTGTTCAGATTCGGGTTTTTTTTTTTTTTTTTGCTGGCCCAAGCATTGTTGTTCTTTTGTTCCCTGATTAAATGGAGACGACAAAAAGGCATATTGTTGTGCGATGCACACAAAGGACAAATGGACCTAGGTCGGTTATTACAACCTCCAGTGATGCTGCCACTGCTGACCGATACTGCTGACTGATAGCCAGATGCTTCGTATTATCTTCGGTGGCTTCAGCCCCCAACAACAGAAAAGCCGCTGTAACTGAGTGAAATAAAAAGAATAGACGCAAGACGGTAAAATGGAAAATAAACACTTGGATGGCTGGCAAGCGTGGAATAGGCTGGGCAAGGAAGACGTTATTGTGTGCGTTAGTGCAGAACAAACGCCAAAGAGCCGTTGGCCTTTTTGAGGCCCCCCCGACCGAAGCATTTTCTGCCTTCGTCTCGCCAAACTAGTTCATGGAGAAAATTGATTAATTTTTTTTTCTTTTATAAAACCAACAGAAGCCCACGTCCCACCAACAGGCTCTGCCTTTAATTTTTTTTTGTTTTTATTCGCGAAGTCGCAAATTTGTTCAATACCGTTTCGAATCGATTCCTGCCTTCTATTCCCCAATCTGAAAAGCGACCGACCAGAGGAAACACAAAACTGGATCTTCTTCAGCCATCGTGAAATTTTACGCACAACACAAAACAATAACAACAAACTAACACTATATCGACCCAATTCACCACGCATTATATACTCTGCTCTCCCACCTATCTTTCTCAACCTCGCAGCAGATTTTAGAATTTGCAGGAAATATACCAAATATCATCCAGTCGCGAAACAAAAAGAGAAAATTATCGCCAACCTTACCGTTTGTGATCGAGTGCATTCCATTTGAGTGAGTTTTCTGCTAAGTGCGGCCCTGCGAGGCATCATCAACTGTGCCCTGCTAACCAAATCTCCTCAATCGATCAGGCCCACATCTGATTCACCACCAACCACAATAGTTACCACATTTCTATCTCCCTCTCTCTATCTGTGATATCTACCACACGGCCTTGGTCTTCTGCTGCCGCATCTTGTCTCTTTAGCTTAGCCTAGCCGCCGTTATCGCGACACAACACTTGCTTTGCTGTCGCGTCGACCTTACTCTCTCCCCTTTTCTCGTACCGTCAATTGACCAACCCACCACACATCTTTCCATCCCCAACTTTTTTTTTCTTAGGCTGCTTGTTACACATAACCCTAACCCCAATACACATCAGACGTCCATCCCGTCTGTCCATCCATTGCCGGATACGCTGTGATAGTCAACCTATTGTTTCCTGACTTATCATCGTTACCGGATGTCCCCTACTAGCGATTTTTCACATCTTGGTAATACCGCACCCCACTTCTCTACGCTTAGCAGCCTTGATAGCCTTTACGCGCCTGTGTCTCCTCCCATCATTGGAACTGTTGTCGTTCGCCGTAGCAAGCCTCCCTAAAGACCCCTACAATTGCTCATCTCGTTTCCCTGTGAAACAGAGCTCTTCGTTATTTCTTTATCCTTTGTCATCATTAATCTTCCAGAAAAAAAAGAAGTTACTCTACGGCTTATCTCCCTTTTCTTCACCCGCACATCATACATATCGTCTCTTCTCGCTCTACGGCATCAATATACATTGTATATCATAGACCCACACTCAGTAGAGTTTGACCGATTTATATTGTTTTTCTCTGCTATACAGCCTTATCTTCAGAGGCTGTAACAATTTCAACCTTCGACTCTCCTTCGTTTGTCGACCTTCTCCAGCGTTTGTTGGCCTTCCACGGCCATCTCTCCCAGACCGTTGGTGTCGGTGCATGAGGGGTTATCCCCCGAATAGAAACAAAGCAGGCGCAGAACTCTTCTCTTCGCAAACTCCTTCCCTGTCCCCCCCTAGGCGACACTGAAGGTCATTCCATCCATAAATTATACTCCATACCATACATACAGACTGTTCTCAACATCGCCCGCAACGACTAAATTACACCCCACCAAAGACTTAAAGTTACACAGCTACACTTCCAGCTTCACAGCAGCTTCATTTATATATACGCACATATCATAGTACCAGCATTGTTTCTTTTAGAACCGGTTTCTTTTTTCTGTCGTTTTCTTTCGGTACTGAACAACAGCAACTACCGCCTGTCTTTCTGCTTTTTATTATAGACTTCTTCCAGGATCCATCTTCCTGTTTCTTTTCGGATTTTTTCATTTTTTATTTATTTATCTTTTATATCCCTCGCAGGATCCATTGAGCTACGTTTGCTCAACTTCAATAGGCTAACTGCCCCAACCTTCATTTTTTTTTCAAAGCATCAGCATCTCCTTTTCCCGGAAAGGGGATACTCTTATTGAACCGCAAAGCTGGATCACTCTTACGAACACGTTTGTTCACAAAATCCCCGGTGTACGAATAATTCCTATTCGCACACCACAGATCCACCCTCGAATCAACACCGCGGGTATCAGGATTGGCTGGATCAACCCGATAATACTGCTGCTGCAAATTATCCAAGCTTGGGAAACCCCGCCTACAATGACACATTCGACCAGGACTTTGAAATCAAACCTTATCTGACCATGGAGTCATGGAAATGGAACCCAGGCCAGCGGCCCTCAAACGGCTTGATAACTGTTCCGGCGTCTACGCCGCTAGTTGCGCCGATCCCCACTTCCGATCTTCTCAATGCTCAGAATTCTTTACAACCTATGCCTCTGCCCTGTGAGTTTGACTCGGCTCCTGCCTTTCCTCCTACTGCAAGAACCAACTACAAGACCGATACTAGTGCAATTTCTCGGTGGGTCGAAGATGTGCCTGTATATTTTGATCTTGACATCAACTCTTTGACCTGGCCTACTGATGATTGCATCTGGTCCCCTATGGGCGATGCTAGTCTGAACATGAGCCTCAATATGGATATTGGTTCTTCCTGTTTTGAGATGGGCTCGCCTGTTCTGCCTAACATGACATTTGACTCTCACCCTCCTGCTCTGTTTTCGCCAGTCTACAGCATCAACGACTGCCCGATTCCCCGGCCTAGCCATGTATCATTCTTACCGACTCCGTCAACTACGCCGGTATCAATGTCATCCGCCGCCAGCTCCGGCCTCATATTCCCTACTCCGGATGCAGCTCCGGTCCAGAACGACCCAGTGCCTAGCATCCAACGACCGTCTAATTTACCAACCTTTAGTGTTGCCTTGCCTCCTGCGTCGCCAGCTCCTACCCGCACTCCAGCTACCGAGCCTCTCCGTAAAACACCAACCAGCAAGCGTGTCGGCCCTAACCAATGTGACACCTGCGGCAAGCGTTTTGTACGCACCTCAGAACTCAGCAAGCACAGACGCTACCATCTCAAAGACCACAAGTGCCCGAACGAGGGCTGTGAAGCCGCATTCAGCACGCGCAAGGATCTTAAGCGCCATGCTAATAGTGCACACAGCACTTCCAAGACGGGTCATGTGTGCCGCATGCCTGGCTGTGGAAAAAATATTAGCCGCAAGGTCTACAACCGGCCAGACAACTTCCTGCGGCATCTACGCACTGCACATCGTACAGACGATATCGACGTCACTGAAGCGCTTAAATCATGGCTGGAAGATAGACACTGTGATGACGAGTCGAAAGTCTGATTTCTTCCAAGCCGGTAGCTACTGCGTTACAAATTGTCCTCCATGAATTTCCCTAGCTTGTCTTAATATTTCCTTTCCTTTTTGTTACCATGTGAGCCTTTCACTCTCGTCTGTCTCTGGACCTGATCTTGGATCTTTCAATCCTACGTCACCATATTCTTGCGTTCATGTAGATAATCCTTTGTTCAGTCTCGGACTATTACATTCGCTTTACCTTCTTTGACGAAGCCTCATTGTCGGCTTCTAAGCTCATGCTTGATTAAGCCAGACGCGCTTTTGATTCGTCAACCACAATCGCTTTCCGCACTTTTTTTTTTGCACTATTCTCATTGTCTGGCTTTTCGTTATGTTTTGCTTTATTTGCTACTATACCCTCTTGGATGTGCTGGTTTTCTTGGTGTTAGATCTCTTTCGCGCTATCGGATATGTATTCGTATGTTATTTTGGGGATCTTATGTATTGGGAACTGGTATATACGAAGGATACCCATTTCATTTTGTACTTTGTTAAAATCTTGTTGGATATCTCGTCTTATTTCTTTTGTATTGTTTACTTTCTTATGTTTAGCTATTTGCCAACAAAATCCACCAAAAGTAGTTCAGTGACATACTATTTTGTCCCAAATGAACTACAAAAACCTCGTTTTTCACTGGAAACACAACTTACACTCATTTCCTACACAATATATAGGCGTTGTCTTTAGGCAACTATACTGCTATCTTCTATTAACACGCCTTCTGAGTTGTGCCTACTTATAGTTTTATAAAGGCCTAACTTTACTTTAACAAAACTTCTATCTCAAATCTTCTATACAATAAATAGTAGTTGATGAAATACCACAAACTTTCGACTTCCCTTTTTTCCACTTATATTTGAAACATTCTGCTGATGGTTATGTATATATATATATATTTGAAAGTAGTCGTACTAAATTAGTCATGGAACCTCTACAGGTTTTTGTGTTCGTGACTAGATGTACATTTTATATAAGCTATGTCCCTGGATCAGGATCTGCATATTGACTTGACAACTAAACTATGATCCTAGTAGGTACAGGAAGGATGTGTCCACATATACTCATATAAATTTACCTGTGATCATATCAACATTCCACAAGTCTGGGGAATCAACCGGCATATAATCCGTAATGTAGCACCAAGCTTGCAACAAATTCTTTCGGTTGGAACGTTTATTCCAACCAATACTTACCTGGCTAGCTATCCTACGTCCTACATGCATCTAGTGTAAACTAATAGTGCCACCATGTCTCAGTCATAGCCGTCCTAGGTACAAAAAGATGCTACAGTATCCGATCCAAGACAAACCTGGCCCCATATACAAGGGACCTCGCCCGCTACTTCGAACGCACCCGTTCGCCAGCAAAGAGGA